>CAEFZX010016346.1:0-78393 GCA_903066825.1 Alfaro cultratus | reverse complement strand
TATAAAATATGATCAAAAATAAATTTTTGTGTTTATTTGATTCCTATTCAAGACACTTTGATAAGAATTACTATATATTTAATATATGCGACTATAGAGTATCATTTGTTTACATTTTGGTTGGTGGTGTGCCTCGTGATTCTTTCAATGAAAACAATGTACCTTCACTCAAAAAAGGTTGAAAAACACTGGTCTAGTGAATGATTTGAATTTTTATTTCCCTCAGGGCCAGTTCACTCGGTGTCTGGCCCCAAACATCCGTAAGTTTAGTTATTTCCCAGACTACATTGACCAGAACCTGGAGCTGTTCCGGAACAAAAAGGTTCTGATGTACTGCACGGGAGGGATCCGCTGTGAACGTGGATCTGCCTACCTCCGCTCTAAAGTAAGCCAAATCTTAGTTTTATTTAAACCAAGCCTTTGGAGTTTTATTTGTTGTTTTTGGTTGTTGTGTTTAATTTTGGATATTGGATATGTCTCCCAGTGTTAAGTGTTTGTTTGAGAGGATTAACTTTCATTATTATGCCATTATCAATGTATTACTTGAAAATAATCTCAAAATAATATGATCATTTATTGCAATAATTACTGGGACAATTTATTGTCCAGCAAAATTTATTACCATGCAGACTTGGTGCTAACTCTCAGGAAGCTCATTATTCTCCTTTACAGAAGGTGTTTAGTCATAATCTATTTAGTAGAAATTCATGTTTTAAACATTTTCCATGTTTTATAATACATTTTTGTTCTTATCTAACCTGTAAATCTACTGTGTTGCAGGATGTGTGTAAAGAGGTTTACCAGCTGAAAGGGGGAATCCATAAGTACTTGGAGCGTTTCCCTGAAGGTTTTTATCGAGGGAAACTTTTCGTGTTCGATGAACGCTACACCATCTCCTCCAACAATGATGTCATCGCAGGTTGGAGTGTTAATTAAACTACATTTAAAGAAAAGCTTAAAGAAGAGCTAGTACTGTCAGGAAGTTAGTCATTTCCATTGGAGTTTTTTAAACCTGGGTGTCTAATTAGATTGCAGGTATTGCGGACTTCCATGGGACCAGTATAAGCTTTGCAGCACCCAGTTCTGCTGCCAGTTGGTGTTGTCCTGTCCCAACTGCAGAAAGAAAGGATGCAACGCCTGCTGCCCATCCTGCCAAAGGAAAGGAGAGACTCAAGACAAGGAGGCCTCTGATGTTCAGCACCCCAAAGAAGAGTGCGAATGCACCGACACACGGGCCAGAATCCCTCAGGATGTTTAACAAGATAAGATTTGGATTTAAAGTGTTTTAATTAATATGGAAGAAAAACTATGGAAAATCCTGAGCAAACTTATAAAAAATTTTTATAAGAATGTTGAAAATGAAATAAGAAACAACTAAATATATCAATTACTGAAACCTTTTAATTAAAATCTAATGAGAAATCATAAAAGTACCTCCTGGATCTATGAATTGTATCCTTATTTTATTATGTAAATATTCAGAATGTACAGTCAGTAATTAAAATTTTTCAGATGTGTTTTGTTTTGTTTCCCCCATTTTGTTTTCATATTGCAGCACCAAACTCTGGATAAACAATATTTAAGTACAAACCAGTAATTGATGAGGCTCTTTAACCAAAAATATACAGAATATTTCTCATGCACTGTATGCAATGCAAGCCTTGCAGACGCTTGTGTCAGTTAGGGAAGCTGCAGGTATTTCATAAACAAACCACAACCAGGAATGCATGATTGTGACATACAACTTGGAAATGCACTTTTTTAAAAAGCCAAATAACATTTTTTATTGAAGTGTTGATCTTATTTTTGTATATTGTGTATTGTCAACTTAATGTAGAGCAGTGTTTCTCAATTCCAGTCCTCATGCCGTCCTGCCTACATGTTTTAGGTGTTTACCTTCTGCCACACACCTGGATTGAATATGTGGCTGATTAACAGGCTTCTGCAGCACTTGATGGCCATGCAATCATTTGAATCAGCTGTTCTAGAATAGAGGTACATCTAAAACATGCAGAGCAGGGGGCCTGAGGACTGGAATTGAGAAGCACTGATGTAGAGGAACGAGATGACCTCAGTGCTAAAATAAACTGACTTGTGTTGATTTCAATAAACTAAAGGTGGTTGAACTTTTTAAAATGCAAAACAGTAACAGTTGGTTACTGTTAATGTTTTTCTATTAGGAGAAAAGAGACATTGTTGAAATAGAAAAAGTGAATGAAAGGAAAGATATGACTTTATTCATATAAAATGCAAAAGCTACAAATATTTTTGTTTCAGTATTTAACCAAAACTCAAAGAATAGAGGAAATGTCCATTATTTACAAAACAGATTTGTTTTAAACCTTTAATTATTTTCTCAGACTTAACATTTCTGTAACAGTCAGAACAGCTTCAGCAGCTACAAGAATTACATCCATTAAATCTACAACCTTTGAGATGAAAATGTATTTTGTTTTATATTTTTAAATGTTACAACTGTTTAGCAAAAAATAGAATGACACAGAAGAACTGTGGCCCAGGCATAATGCAAAACCCCCCAAAATGATTCAAAAGCATTTCATAGTGACATCTGACATGTGCTTCCTTTTTTTGTCCAGATTTAGACAAAAAAAAATCTGGACAGCTGGTGCACCTCTTATGTTGAGAGGTGCACCAGCTGGTTATTTTAAACTCCTTTTTTTCCTGGAAATTAATTTGCATATCAAGACTTATGAAAGTATTTGTTAAGCAAATGGAAATTAAAAATTCATGGGACAGTGTACATGAAAAAAAAGCTGCTAACATGGTCTAATTTCGTGGATATTTTAACGCTACTATGTTTAAATGTTTTCTTAAACATGATTCGTGAAGGAATCCCCAACCTGTCATGTGAAAAAATAAACACTTGCATAGCAACTCCAGCAGAGGGAGTGACATGAACGCTAGCAGGTGTCAGCTAAGCTCCTAAGCATCTTCACTAGTTGAGCGGACCTCCCTGGGTTTGCTGCCCGGGTCTTCAACGACCATCAGCGGTTGCCGCTTCTGTCGCGGGTAGGGGGTTACCCAGGCTTCGGGACACGGACGCTCATGTGTGTTCACTCACCCTTGTGTTTCCGGACGTGAGAACGGGAGGACCGCGCGATGTCTGCGTCGGGGTTCACAAACCTCGACAGTTCTGCGGGATACAACCAGAACCCAACGCCGAACGGCGGAGCTGCGCCCCCCTGTCACAACGGTAACAGGCCGGGAGGATGCGATTAGCCAGCCTGCTGGTGTTAGCATGTTAACTCCGTGGAGGCTTGCTTTTTGTACTCTGCCTTCTGTTTCTTCGTTTTGCGTGTTATTTCGCCACTGTTACTTTGAATTGATTTAATTTGATTTAAAAGAGGAAACCCTTTTGTTTTATTTCTGAGAAGTGATGATTCAATCTCGCGGTAAAGCTAAGTGCTAAGACCTGCTAGCTCGAAGCTAATGCAGTCCAATGCAGATAACGGCGTTGAAGTTAGCCAAGTGTTAGCACTTGACAGATTGTGCGCAATCATTTCACTCTTAATAGCAAAAGTCCCGAAAACAACTATAAATTTAAAATTAGAGGTACGACTAGCTTTTACATTTATTTTTATGTTGTCTGATGAGCGCGTATTTAAAATGCGACAAGCCCTGACTGTTGAATATGTATAAATGTTTAGCAGATATAAGTAAATAAGGTAAAACTTTTACTAATTTTACAGATCAGTCGCTGTGCGGTGTTTACAGATTATTGTCATTTAAAGTTTTCCTACCTAATCCCTAGGATTGTATGTACTTTAACTTTATGGCTTCATCATTTATTGCAAATATGAAAGATAAAAGTTTGATACTTTTGAGTCCAATTGATTTTTGGATTCCTTTTTCTGATAAAGAATAAACTCTGCTACCCACAAGACTATACAGTGTCATTAGGTTTGAAGTTCTACAAATAACAAAGGTAACAAAGTATTAAGGACCAAAAAATAGGTAAAGTATTAAATCCTAGAGGGCCTTATGTAAGATAAAACAGTGACAGATGGTGAAAGATCTGTGCAAGAGAAACAGCGATACTGTTCATAAATATGTCTGTTTGCAAACGGCTGTGTGGCAACTACATTTCTGTATATGATGAGCAAGTTTTATAGTTTTAAATTACTTGTTATTAACACCGTAAATATAGATGGGATTTGAAATGAGAGTATAAATCATGGCTATCCACATGATATATAAATGCAGAGTGCTGCAATTATTGTAAGTTATAGTTGCAGTTTTAAGTATAATTGAATTTAGTGTTTAGATCAGACTTGGTGTGCAGCAGGCTTCGTAAGATCTACCTGGTAGTACTGATGTGTGCAGTCTGGTTGTTTCTTGAGGCGCTTCCAAGTGCTGCAACCTGAGTCCAGGTGATTTTATTTTATGTTTGTTCACTTGGGATGACAGTTGGAGTGTTTTCCTGTCTGCTGTAGTCTAGCTGAGATACCATGATGATTAGATGCCGAGGGATGTGAGCGTACTCTCACTCGAGAACCTACGAAAGGCTACCAACATCTCTTGTGGGTTTCAGGGCTTTCCTCAGGGTTATTCAGAAATGAATCATCAATTTGAGCTTTCTTCCTCTCTGTTTGTGGTAGTTGCACTGCTGGTAACCTGATGCTGTATAATCTGTCCAGTCTTTATTCTGCTTTCTCTAATCAATTGACAATAGTTTGTTTGTGATTTTGGAAATTTCAGATGTTTTCAAGCAAAGACTTCGCACCAGTAAACAGACCACATATTTATAGTTTTCAACCATAATTATTTAAGTTTCATATTATCTTAAGTGTTTTATTTTGAAACGGGAAGAAGTTGAGAATTTCAGCACCAGTAGGACTAAAAACAACTGATTTATTTAGGTAATCAGTGAAATATGTCTAGCACAGACTTGTGCTAGACAAGTCTAGCACATGTAATTGGCCCCTGTCACTTTGAAAAAAAAAATGCTGGACAATAAATTGCCCCAGAAGTTACTGTGATCAAAAATAATATTGTTTTTTTGAAACCATTTTCATTTTATTGCAAGATCACATTCTCAAAGATCAACAAACTTTAAATTCTAATTAACATTTAACACAGGAACTGGAAGACATTTTAAATATCCAAAATAAATAAACAACACAACAGATAAGAAGTAAAATTAATTATGAAATCTTTGTTTAAAAAAAGTTGTTCTTCAAAAAAGAGGGATAGTTGAGACCGTTGCACCTGACTGAAGACTTTTGTCATCTAATTTTTGTTAGAAAGAGAGAAGGAAGAAAATGCTAAATCATGCAAATGGATTTTATTGAACTTGTCATAATTTATCATGCAATTAATAGATTTATTGCTTATATTAATAAGTTAAACCATTTAACTTTCAGAACAAAAGACTAGAAACTCAGTCTGTAGTCTTACCAAGGAGTGATGATTCCAGTTGTAACAGCTGTGAAAACTCATTATTCCTGTTTAGAGTCTAGAAATAGTGTAATTTTATAAAAGTAGGTCTTATCCCAGAAGTTGATTTTTAAATAGCTTTATTTCAAATTAATCAATCAAACTCAAAACTTGCCATAACATAAAAACATAAACCTAGCACAATTAAAAGTGTCCTGGTGCTCAATGCTTTAAAATATTAAAACCCCTAAAAATAATAAAATAAAAACACAGATTTTCTCATTTGTCTTCATTTTGTTTTTGTATTCCATTCACTCAATAATAAATATGAATAGTTCATGTAACAACTAAATAAATAATGAATAATAAGGAGCAGAAAGAATAAACTTATAATATATGCTCCAATACAATATATTCTCGTTAAGACAATATTTAAAAAAAAAAAAAGAAAACTAAATAAAATTTGGAAACTTATGGCAACAGGAAGAAGCTGAACATGGCTAGTGCTGCACTTGAAACCTCAATTTAATTGACAATTTAAATGTTTACTTGAAGGGTTTTCTATGTAATTATGGGAGTTTTTAATCTGTTTATATACACAATGACATCTGAAGCTAGTTGTATAGCACATTTCACTAACAAGGTGCATTACATCATAAAAACATCATACAGTCATCAATTATAAAATAAGCACTAAACATTACATTTTGTCAAATGCCATAACCAAAATACACATAAAATATGCTACTCAATGTTCTACTTACTATAAATTAAAAGCGACTCCAAACAAGTGGATTTTTAATATTTATTTGAAGAAATTCAGTGTTTCAGCAGTTTTGCAGTTTTATGGAAGTTGAGAAGTGCATGGAAGCTGAATGCTGCTTTTTCATGTTTAGTTCTGGTTCTGGGGATGCAAAGAAGACCTCAGTGGTCTGAAAGGTTGATACAATAGTTTTTAATGTACTGTGGTGCAGTGATTTAAAAACTAAGAACATTATTTTAAAGTCTGTTCTCTGAGCTACAAGGAGCTGGTGTAAGGACTTTAGAACTGCTATAGTCTCCTGGTTTTAGTGAGAATGCGGACAGCAGTCAATTAAACTAAATGCAAACACATGGAGGAGTTTCTCTAGATCTTGCTGAGTCATTAGTCATTTAATCCTAGAAATGTTCTTCAGGTGATAAAAGGCTGACTTTGTAACTGTCTTTATGTGACTCTGAAGTCTCATTCAGATTTCAGGCCTGAATGGTAGACCACCTTTTTTAACATTTGTTCTCTTTCTCTACAGGTCCACTACCAACCCACCCATCCATGTACCCTCCTGCAGGTTACTATGGCGTCCCGCCTCCACAGCAGAGCTACTCCTCCATCCCCAGCCACGCCACTTCTGCTCCCAGCAAAACATCAATCACAAGCAGTGCCCACAGTCAGAACTACTACCAAAACAAGCAGCAGCAGCAAACACAACTCCCTCAGCATCAAGTAGCACCATCTCCATACTCTGCTCCGCCTCCTTCTCAGCCGTACGCCACCCTCCCATCTTTAGCACCTCCACCTTCAAATGCCCAGTTCAACCAACAGGCGTTCCAACAGCAGCAGCAAACACTCTACACCACTCCAGGACCCTACTATGGTCAACAATCATACAGAGCGTCTCCAGCACAGCCCCGCCATCATCATCATCACCATCAGCAGCAGCAGCATCATCCTAGTTTGGTTTCATCGCCAGCTGGCGTTCCCGTCTACCCAGATGTTTCATACCCATCTGGCCCAGTGAGCAGCCAGTATGTCCCCCACACTTCCTCCAACACCTCCACACCTGGAGTCTTGTCCACCCAGATGGGCGCGCCCTTGCATCAGTTCAGCGCTCTGCCTCCAGCCTCGACGGCGGTGCAGCCGGGGTACGGCACGGGGCATCAAACGGCAGCGACAGTGAATGGCAAAGGAAGCACAGGTATGCCAGGGAGAAAGTTTCATCATGTAGGTTGTTGTTTTTCTTCGCCAATTGACATGATGCCATGGCAATGGGGAAAAAGCATGTTTTTTTATGAAGGTTACATACTGAGCTTTAATATTTATTTTTTGTTTATTAAATAACATGGCACAATGATAAAGTTTTTGGTTTTGCTTATGATCTCTAATTGCATGTGAACATTTACCATTTTTCAGATTTATTAAATTTGTTTCACCAAATCTATTTGACCGCAACAAATTTGTCGCAGGTAAAGCGGGTTCAGTTCCTCCAGGTTAAGGTTCATTTTGGATCAAATTGTGACCCCTGATTGGTCAGTTGTTGCCAAACCCACTCAATTAATTGACAGATGGTGTCTTGCCAATTTCCGACTACTATCTAATTCTAGTTTCCAAACGTTAATGGCTCTGTTTTAGATTAGTCATCCTATAACCATATTCTTTGTTTTCCTGTGATAAGCTGCAGTCCAAAACAACATCCACCAACACTATGACCAAAGCCATCAGGCCCCTCACAACTACAACTCCTACAGTGGGGTGACACAAAGCAGCGGAGGTGCGGATGGAGACCGCCCGCCCTCAGAAACCCCCTCCGCTTCAGTCCATTCCTCCCCAAGCCACCACCAAGGTAAATAAATGCTTCTTTTTCTGTTTCATATTGAAAAATGGTAGACGTCTGCCTGTTTATTTACAAAAGTGCAAAGATGGAGCTCCACAACAAGATGCATGTTTGTGTTTGAAGATCTTTTGCTCACAGACAGGACTATGCATCGTATCATTTCTTTGTATCTTTTGGTAGGTATGAGCAATAAATCGATTAATCAGATTTTTGGTGTTTTGAAGATTGAATTTGTTAAAAATCAAGAGTTTCTGATCTGATATAAAAAAATCTGAGACTTTATTATAAAGTCTCAGAAACTGCCGTTTTTGTTTTGTTTCTTTTAGCTCAGCTCTGACAGTGAAACCTGTGTTAAGTCAACGTAGAAGGGTTGTGAAAGGCTTAGATGATCACAGCTGCACTTTCATTTCAGCACACATGTAATCTACTGTGCACACCAAACGCTTTCAGATGTGCAGGTGTCTGAGCCTCTATGCAAATCTTTAGGGTCAGAAATGTGCTGCTAGTTTATTTATGTCTGATCCATAATTTTCTCTGCTGATACTATCAGCAGTACAGCAGAAAATCTGCACCAGTTGCACTTGTATTTTCTTTTTAGTTTCTGAAACCCCACCTGCACAGCCTCAGACTTTAGAAAGAGGTCTGTTTATTTGCACAAACATTTCAGTTTCTTTCAGTAATGCAGTTTGTGTGCAATCATGTACTTGGATATCAAATTGAGTTCTGTTTTTTTGACTGCATATTTGACCACTCTTCTTCATTTAATTTGGCAAGTTTCCTGTCAGCTTTATGTTTTTTGTTTTTTTTTCCCCACTGATGTCTGGGCCATTCTTTATGCTTAATGTTAGCTGGGTTCCACATTATTTGTCTGTTTTAGATAATTGTTTTCTTCTGATTCAAACTATCAGCCTTAGAAAATTGGATAAAAGGATAAGGAATACATGGGAGCCACCTGTTGATGTTTTCCTCTTGCTTGTGTTATATAAAGAAAACTAATAAATGTTTTTCATCTGTGATATTTGAATTGTATTTTGCCTCATAATTGGGGAGGACCTCATTCTTTTAATTGTCATTTTGCTATTTTGTTAACTCTGGTTTTGTTGGGCTGGACAATAAATCAATAACAATATATATTCCAATAGACACGTGATCATTATCAATAGATAATACATCAGATAGAATATTCAATATATAGATTATTCACCAAACTCTGATCCTTAACAGCACAGCATTCTGTGGGATGTGGGGCAAAAAAAAAAAAATCTGTGAAATCAACAGTCATACTCATTCTTTGGTTACCTAGCAACTCACGCTCTCTTTGGTTACCTAGCAACTCACGCTCTCTTTGGTTACCTAGCACAACCTGTAGATTAACTGCCTCTTCAGCAGTTGAATGTTTTACTGTCCCTTATTACTGCTTAAAAATAAAAAAAAAACAACGCCATGGAGTGGAAACTGTGGATAAAGCAGAAAAACTCACAGCAGAAGTTTAAAATTATTTCATATATTTAAAACAAATAAACTTATCAATAATTATGAATATCGACTGATGTGAAACGCTTTTGCCTTGTAAAGATTTTCAGCAGTATTGTCCAGCCCTAGATATATAAGCAAAAAAGGTCGACTACAGTTTGTTTTAGAAGTTCTTAGGTAATATTTAGGAAAAAAACAATAATGAATGGTTTGGGGTTTTAATTCTTTTGTTCCATACTGAAGGAAAACAGACTGAGGGGAAATGCAGATTGTTTTCCTAAACATTACACACACACCCGCACGCACACCCACACACACACTCCGAGCCCCACTGCTGTTAGTCTCTCAGTCCTGATAGTTTTCTGATGACCCTTTCCCGATCCCCCTTCCAACAGGCCTGCGGTACGGATATGTTGCTAATAGTGGAGCTAGCTCAGCCTCTGCCACCACTTCAGGCGCAGCTGCAGCCCCCTCGTCATCCGGCACTGATGATGATGATGAGGAGGAGGATGAGGATGAGGAAGCAGGTCTGCTTTAGCTTTTACCTCCAAACTTCACCCCTCTCCCACCTGTTTCTGCTTTTTTCATCCCCATAGGCTCATGCAGCTCCTTTAGGCATCACCATTCCCTGAAATGTCTTGTCCTGTACATGGTTCTGTTCCTGTTGAGTAAATTATCTTATTCAAGCAAATCTTCTTCAATCAGTTTACTGACTAATCAGATCCCTCCTTCTTCGTCTAAACCAACAGTTCTCATACTTTATGCAGATTTATTTTTTGAAATATAAAATTTCTGTTGTCTGTCTTGTTTTTCCTTTTAGAAAGATCACAAAAAAATTAAAATCTGTAATTTTGATTCTGTTGGGATGTAAAGATTTAGGTTGGGTCAAAACGATTATTCATAATGAATTATTTATTGTAATAATTGTCAACTAATTTAGTAATTGATTAAGTGGAGTAAAGACTTTAAAAAGTTTTTTTGCTGAAAGAACAACACACTCAGAACAGGAATTAAGCCAAAATTGTGAAAAATATCTACATTTTGCATTTAGATATAGAAAAGAATTATGTAAATATGTTTAGCCCAGATCTTCTGAAGTGATAGTTTTAGCTTTAGCTTAACCCGATTTAAATTCTATTTAGAAAAAAAAATCTACTAGTAAGCACATTTTTCTAGCAGTTGACCTCTGAACTAACAGTGTTTTGCATCATTCATGGTTGATTGGAAACGCGGTTTAAATGCCGCTGCTGCTATAACAATCCTTCGTTTTAATGTTTTCCATTTATGCTCAAATGTCATTTATGTATTTGGATTTGAAATGCAAACAATTAACTTATGCTAGAAGTAAGTCGATAGTTTTTCTGTAATTTCCATAATGTTGTGTATTTGCATTGTTATCCAGAACTTAGTTATACAAAAAAAATATGTTGCTTGTTTTTTAAAAGAAATAAGAAAGTGTCAGATTTTTATTCTTGTGCTTGAGTTGACCTAGACTATTAATGATTTTCTCAATATTTGATTTGGGAATCTCTTACTTTTATATATGTATTTTCCTGTTTATATAATATTTAATCTGAAATCCGCTAGATTGCAAATCCTAAAATCAGTACCAACCTATTACATTTAAGAAATAATGTTGTATTCCTGAGTTTGTTAGGGATGTAAATGGTGTCGTTAGTAGGTCTTGCTGGTGTTCTGCCTGTAACGACTCCTCTGGAGCTTTATCAGCCAGAGGTTAACATGTGTTTAAATATAGCCTCTCTCTCTGCTTGTTTACCGACTGTCTTGTTCCTCACTGGAGAGTCTGGGTAGCAGGCATTAGCATGTCCCTTAATAAAAAGCAGAGCTTGTTTTAGCTTTCTGTTTGTCCCGTATGATTTCCTCAGATCCTCTCGGTGTAACATGCTTTGTGTCTTTGTGCAAAACATCGGTTTATCTCTCTAAATTAAGCTAAACAGATTGGAAAATATTCTGCTATATCAATCTGTTGTTTACACAATTATATATTTTTATTTTAAAACAGCTCTTAGCAGAAAATATTGAAATTGTTGTTTTGTGCTAAATTATAGAGAAAATAATTGTAGTCTTTATTTTGAGGGAGTTTAGACAACTTGTTTTGGACAAAGTTGGCACAAAATATACAAAAATTATCTTATATTCTTTTTGTTTTGTTTGCTAATATAGTTTGAATTTGTAAAATAAAATCAATTCATAAATGTTCCTGTGAACTTTTGGTTGGAAAATTAACTTCTCTAAAGTTCATTTTAGAGAACTTTAGAGAAGTTCTCTAAGGTTTTACCTTGCCTCTTAGAGGCCAAGGTAAAAAAAAAAAGATAATAATTTCCTTACTAAAATAATGACGTGAGTAAATTTTTTCTACAACAGCTCTTTTTTTGTAAAGCTGCTGAAACATCCCAAAAAACGTGAACTTGTCAGGGGACTGGATCCAGATGTGTGCATTACTTTTCAGAAAAAAGTAATGCACTTTACTTTTTTTTTTCAATTACTAACTTCCCTCTTTGCAATAATGCATTATTTCCTGTTGATCTACTGCATAAAATCCTACCAAAATACATAATAATAATAATGTGGATTTCCTTGATTTAACTTCTGACTTTTTTCCATATTTGCATGTTAAAACCCAAATCCAGTGTTTCTTTCTTTCTGTATACTTTGAAAAATATATATGATTTTTCTTTTATTAGTCTGTACTGTAGATTAGTGTGACTTTTAGAAGCACACCAAACACTTTGAAAAGTGTTTTTATAATGAATAACCTGTTATGGAACCAGATTGATGTAAAGTCATGCTACATGAGAAAAGATTTGCCACTGAGCTGTGCGTTGTAGGAAGAGGTGTAACAAGTGTCCCTGAGAATGCTTAGCTGTCCGCCTTTCTCAGAGCTCATAATCCTGCCGTCTGCTGCTCAGATTTGCTGCTAGATAATTGGATCCGGTTCTGTCCAATGAGCTCCCAGCATCAGGCCTGCTGTGTGTTGGTTTGCTGCTGATCTCTCCCTTTGACCCACATGGATTAATGGCTTCATTCAAATATTCTGTCCACCTAATCCTTAGGGAAATCCTGCCCAAAGTTGGATATGCATTGGGGGAATGTGTGTACTGTATTTGCACTTAATAAAATTATATTTGAGCATTTTGTCCTCTGTAAATATTAAAGTGGAGGACAAAAAGAAAGGAAATTTACAGTTATAATTTCTGGTAAACAAGGTAGGCTCAGTCTGTTTTACCTTTTGCAAAATATTCAAATATTTAATATTTAGCATGCTGAACAATATTAAATCGTGAAAAAACATATACACTTGCTTTCTCTACATCATGAATTCTTTAAATCATGTACATTTTACTATAAGTGTTTGAACAGTGCCATCAGGAGCAGATTTGTTAATTTAATAATATATTTTGCACACTGTAAAACTGTGTTTTTATTTATCTGAAGCAACATGCTATTTTTAGAGACAAAGTTTCACACTTTGCCCTGATGTGAAGTTTGCATATTTGTAGTCAGGACTGATGCACAAATGACATCCCAAACAGCTGAACGGACATATCAGCACTTTGCACCAATCTAATGGTTTAATAGCCTGAATAACAGATTAAAAACAATAAACATATTTGTTGTTGAGCTCATATGTCTATTTGTTCAATAATTTTGTTCAACAAAAATGTTTAATTAAAAATGTTTACTTTAGGCTTTTCAATTAAAATGCAAATAATTACTTACAAACCCTCCAATTAACTTGATTAAAAATTATAATAAGGCTCATAACTAAAATTTGATTGGATGAAGAACTTTATTGTCCATGTCTGACTTTTCTGTTTGTTCATCCAGAAAAATGACTTCATCATCACTACGAACTGCATAAAAAGCCCTGGATGTCTGGAGTGGATGTCTAATCCACTTCCATGTTCCATCTAATTACTTTAGTTCAGTTAAATTAATTTAGTACCAGCTCACAAAAAACATAATCCGAAAACTTTCTACAACACAGAAACAGGTTCAGTTCACATCCAGAAACGAATAACAGGATTCAGAAAAGTTCCCAAGTCTTCCCAGAAACACACAAAAAATAACACTATGAAAAGTTTTATGACACAACTTATTTTAAATACATTTAAATGATCACTGTAAAGATTTTCTGTAAAATAACGACAAAATCGAGTTTGATTTCCATTCTTCTGTCAAAAATTGGCATCTAATTGTGATTTTTATATAAGCCAATCAGAAACTCTCGTCTGCGTTCACTAGGCAGAGTTTATATATGATGAGTCAAACTTGCTGCAGATTATTATTTTTCTGTTTTTTGAGGAAATTAAACCATAAAAAGTGGTGTGTCACTAAAAAAACCCTGAATGTTGTATATGTTGCTTTTCAGTTCTGTATTTATTAGCCTTTTTTAGCACCTTAAAGGGATTGACTTGGATTTCTGAGTGTGGTACAGTTCGGTTCAGAAGGTACCACACTTCTGAAGTCTAAAGAAGCGGTTACATGTTTTACAGTCATCTGAAGTCATCTCGGTGGTTTCCAGGCAGCCAACAATTGCCTCTAATAAGCTAAAGTACCTCTCTTATGGAAGTTGGTCCACTTGGGAGGGCGAGCTCACAAAGGTGTACTGTTTTTATTTTTACAGCAAAAATGTACAAATGTCAGGAGAGAATGTTAGAGTGGTGCTGGTAGAGACCTCTGTTTCTGTCTCTCTTCTTTACATTTTTCCAATCCTGTGAAGCCTCTGCTTCCCACGAAACAACATCAGCACAGCGACTCCTTCAGGTCTTAAAGACAGGCTTTCATGTTTGTTTCAAGCTGCTCCTCTGGCTCTTCTCACCCTGTTTCTCAGAGGCCCGAGGGAGTTAAAGTATTGCATTCACCAAACAATAATCCACACTTTGATTTTTTTGATTTTCTACTTTTGCTTCCCATTGACTTATTTTTATTTGCTTCTACCAACTACTGACACTTGAACCTCTTCTTTAATGTTCTCTCAACATGGATTTAGTGTCTTGTTTTAACCGTGTTTGTTGTTTCTTTGTTCTCTTTCACCCCAGTATTCTTGGTCCCTGGGTAATATTTATATAAATGTTTAAATCCTTCCTGCCTGTTTTTTTTTTTTTGTCTCTCTCAGGCGGCGACACTTCCTCCTCCAGTACCGGCAGCGCCTCTCCAGTTCCCAACAACTATGATTCCCTCGAAGGCGGCAGCTATCCAGGTACATCATCACCACAAGCTGCGTTTCCATTGACTTTAAAATTATGCAAATTGGAATTGTGAAAATAAGTTTGCTCAATCAAAACACACCAATGTAGGAAAAAAACATGTTTTAGTGCTAAAGTGAAGAGGTTTTTCAGCTGTATCAAAATTATTTTAATATTTCACATAACTGGAATGGAAATAAGAGGTCGTGTTTTTTTCCCCCAACAGCAGCGAAATATGAACGAGATGAATACGTAAACTGAAAACTGGAGAATACACAATTTATTATTATTAAATAGAATTTCAGATTTTTGTATATTTTTTGTCCATATTGACTACAGATTAACTTTCTAAGCTTATTAGGGATGCACAGATATAAAAATTTAGGCCAATATTTATTAGTGACATTAAACAAACTGATATTGGAATAAACTTACGGAAAACTACAAAACAGCTGAAACGCCGAGTTCCTCACCTGCTTAGAGCTGCCTTTGATTAATAGTAAGTTAAACATTGATTAACATGTTTAACATTTGACAAAATGTAATGTTTACTGCTTGTTTCATAATTGATGACTTTGTGTTGTTTTATGATCCACTTTGAATTTCCTTTTTGCTGAAATACACTATAAAAATGAACTTGACTTGAGTTAATACTGCCGTTATGACAGTATTCATCAATCTTTTATTTTATTCGATTACTTTATCGAGTAATTGACAGATTACTTGATTAATAAAATAATTGTTTACAACAGCCCTAATGTTAAGTAGTCGTGAAAGAGCAAATTGAATGAGTTACACCGTACATTTTAAAATTAAATTAAACATCCCACCTTCCTAAAGTGGCATAGTTAAAGTAAAATACCAAAACACTGAAACGTTCCTGTTTTAATGATGATATTGATGCTGAAATTTCTTTTGTACAGATTCCATGCCGCCCTCCAACAACATGACCAATCAGGCTCCGCCCTTTGGTAGCTATGGTTACCACGGCATGCAGTCGGCCTATCAGCACGGACCGGCCTCCCACCCTGATGCTTCCCCGTCCCACAGCGTATACAGTCAGCCGGGTTACCAGCAGTACTCTCAGGTGACAGAACAGAACTGCTGTGCTGAAAGGAACATTTTTTTATTTTATATTTTTCTAACCATTTCTTCTTCTGCAGCCTTTCCCCAACCTGTCCCAGCTCTCTGCAGCTCTGGGCGGGTTGAGCGGCGTTCCAGAGCTGGAGATGGAGGCCCTCAGACCGGTCAACCTGCTGCAGGAGAGGAACCTGCTCCCTTCCAGGCCCTTGGAGGCTCCTGAGCCGAACCTCAGCCCCGATCTGAAGAAGGTCAACTGCAGCCCACAGTAAGTTGGTCACATGCCTTAATCGTTCAACACTTTTTCTTCTTATTATCCTGATTGTTCCTCTGCTCTCCAGAACATTCAGGTGCACCTTGACAAGCATCCCTCAAACCCAGGCGCTACTCAACAAGGCCCGCCTCCCTCTGGGCCTCCTCCTTCACCCCTTTAGAGATTTACAGGTAGCTGCTCTTACTCAGAGCTGGGAAGTAATTGGTTACATTTACTCAGTTACATTTACTAACCCCTTTTTTTGAGAATATGTCCTTTTTACTTTTTATTTTATTAGGAAGTATTGCTACTCTTACTGGATTTTCTACACACTGAATGAAAAACAAACACATTTTAATAAAAAATTCACCTGACACAGACACACACCTGCAGTTTTTGTTAACGTTTTATAGTGAAAGAAACTGATTAGTAAAAATCTTTCTTTTGCCTGAAACAAATAAATGGGTTAAAGAACCTTATGCATTCATCCACGTTCAATTGGACGTGAAAATAAATGCCTGTTTTGGTCGTCTGCTCATGCAGAAATAAAGGACTGTTTTTCTAAAAGATTCAAAATGGAGAAAACAAGTTGAGAGGTCAGAACTTGAGCAAAAGGGTGAGTTTAAGTCTTTCCCTGCTCCTCTCTGCAGCAGCTACCAGTGATCACATCCAACACGATAGTGCGGTGCCGCTCGTGTCGGACGTACATCAACCCATTCGTCACCTTCCTGGACCAGCGCAGGTGGAAGTGTAACCTCTGTTATCGAGTCAACGATGGTAGGAAACTTTTAGATACTGATTTCTTCATCCTTTTATAGAATTTGATTAAAATCTAAGACTTCTCTTTTTTTTATGTTTTGTTTAGTTCCAGATGAGTTTATGTACAATCCGGTAACGAGGTCGTACGGAGAGCCTCACAAGAGGCCAGAGGTCCAAAACTCAACGGTGGAGTTCATCGCTTCCTCAGACTATATGGTAAAATTCTTCACAACTTCCTGTTGTTGCAATGCGGTTGTTTGTCCACTAGAGGGAGGTGTTGTATTTTTCTTCAAATAACTTTTAAAACAGAAGGATCTAAGCATTTGACACGACAGCTTACTTTCTGTCTTTGTCTCCGCTGTCAGCTGCGACCCCCACAGCCGGCGGTCTACCTTTTTGTGCTCGACGTGTCTCACAACGCCGTGGAGTCAGGATACCTGAAGTACTTCTGTGAATCACTTCTGGAGAACCTGGACAAGTGAGCTTGGACAACTAAATGAAAGCATAGTTTGAAAACTGCATTTTCCTTTATGTTTTGTTAAAAACATTACATTGGGGTGTTTTCCAATTTCATAGTTCGGTATAATCTTGTTCAATTGGAGATAAAAATAGTAACATTTGTTAAATTTTCAGCTGGTGCGGTTTGCTTTTACACTGCACTGAGTCAAATGAACCAAAACCTGTTCCCCTTCTCGCCAGTGGTGGCACTGCACCAAGAACCACTGAAATAAACAACACAAAAACCTCTGAAGAAGACACTGCACAACTTCCTTTTTCACAAACATAAACAGAAATAGAGTGGCATACGAGTTTAGCGGTTGTAGGCGTTCTCTTTTGTCTTTAGTTAAAGATAACGAGCCATTTCTTTAGCTAGCGCTATCTTGCACTTTTATTTTGGTTTTATTTACCCTGAATTCCCTGCACTTTAATCTACTTTCTGCTTTTGAAGCAGTTTCATTCTGCTAGGCGTTCATATATGCATTCAAGTTCACTTCAACTGAACCGAGACCAAACTAAAGTTTGGGTTTTGGTCTGCATCAGAGTTTAATTATGTATTCACTCCTCCCCAAACAAACTGGGCTTTCTGGGAAAACGAACCAGAATTCGGATAAAGCGGATTAAACATGGCTGGTGTGAACGCACCCTTAACATAGAAAGTTCATATTGGAGGTTTTTTCCTGAACATTTGTTTTGTTGACGTTTTCACTGACGGATGCTGTTTTGCGTTTCAGGTTGCCAGGAGACGCGCGCACCAAGGTGGGTTTCCTCACCTTTGACAACACCGTCCATTTTTACAACCTCCAGGAGGGACTGTCTCAGCCACAGATGCTGGTCGTGTCGGACATCGACGGTACGTCTCTTCACTCCCATTAGAAAAGAAACGCGGAGAAACTCTGTTTCTCCACAAATAATTGTGTTTATTCTAAAATATTGTTAACAATTTTATTTGATTTGATGAGAAAAATGTGTGTAGAATTTAGTGAATTAAGTTAATAAAGACCAAACGTTCCATACTTTAATACTTAAATAAACAATTAAACACTTATTTATGCATGTCATAATTTCATTAAAATTGTAAATACATATATTAAATATTTTAGATGTATGTTAAAATAATTAACTTTATTATATATAAATTTGTTATAAATAAATGTATACATATTTCAATACTTTTATAAAATTCTGAATTAAATAATTGGATCAAAATGTATTCATCATATGTTAAAATAATCAGATTTTTAAAAGATAATTTACGATTTTTTAAAAGTATTTTTATGCAATAATATTTAAATACTATGTTGCAGCAGATCAGAAATTTTTTTTTTACCTTTTATAAAATTAACTGGGTGGGTCTAATGGCTTCTAACAAGGTGATTGGTCTGCAGGCAAGTTGCTGTGCAGATAGCTAAATGTTGAGGTTTATTTAATAAGATATAACAATGTTTTAAATTAATCTTTAATGTTTTTCTGTTATTCCATCTGTTTAAAGTATTAAAATTTATTTTATATGTCTGGACGTTTTTTTATGGACAGAAAGAAAAATGACTCATTTTCTGGAATTTAAATTGTATCATGCAGTTTGAGGTAAAGGCTAAATTACTACCAGTCAACTTCTCCTGGAAAGAGGAATGTGAGATCCAAGATTTAAGGAGAAGTTATAACATTTCCAGATGCTATTTTGTAAGAAATAATAGTAAAACTCTTTGCTTTTAATGTCACTATAACTGTTTTTGCAGATGTTTTTATACCGTCACAAGACAGTCTGATGGTGAACCTAAAGGAGAGTAAAGAGGTACTTGTCTTTATTTTTCCTTCTGGCAGTGGCATAAAACATATGAACATTTTGACTAATGTTCACGCCATGTGTGAGGATGTTAAAATTGATTTTCCTTCCTCAGCTTGTGAAGGAGCTGTTGACGTCGCTGCCGACCATGTTCAGCCAGAGCAGAGAGACGCACAGCGCTCTCGGTCCCGCCTTACAGGCCGCCTTCAAGCTCATGTCGCCCACCGGCGGTCGCATCACGCTGTTCCAGACTCAGCTTCCGACTCTGGGAGCAGGGAAGCTGCAGTCAAGAGAAGATCCGAACCAGCGTTCCAGCACCAAGGTTCATAGATTTTGATTATGGGAGAGTTTTATAAATGTTTCTGGAACCAAAAGATCTGATGTGGTGGCGACTCTGGCAAGATTTGAAGTTCTAAGAAACAACTGAATGACCTTAATGAAAGCTGCGTTAATCTACATATGAAGCAGTTTATTACGTAGCACTTGAAGTGTGGTTGGAGACTTCACCATAGAGTTTGGATCCTGTCAGTTTTGGCTGAAAATATTTTTCACGTCCAAAAATGGCTTTGTCCTTCCAGTATTCCGCTAATTTAAAAAAAAATAAATAAATACACAATTTGGAAGTTTCCATTAAATAAGAGTCTCTATTAAAAGCATGTGAATAAATCACTAAAAAAGCATGCTGCGTCATGATACAACAGCTGCTTCCTGTCGTCATCTTCTTCGTGCTTTGCACTGTGGCAACATCCAGTTTGTGATGCCAAAAATGGAAAAACTAAATTAAGTAATAATCTACTTTTTTGGAAATTTTCTCAAATTGTTCTCTCTTTTTGTTTTACATTTGACTGATAACTCTTCAGGGAGCACAGCACCTGGGTCCTGCCACAGATTTCTATAAGAAGCTTGCGCTGGACTGCTCAGGGCAGCAGATTGGAGTGGATCTGTTCCTGCTCAGCTCACAGTACGCCGACCTTTCATCACTGGGTAAGGACAGGTTTGAAACTTCTGGGTTCTCATTCTTCTACAGGATAAAAGCTTTTGGATTTCCAATTATAAAGAAATTCAAATGTTCCTCCAGATCTATTCAACCTGAGCGACCAATTTATTTTTATTCTTGATAATTTTTTCAAAAATTCATAATCAATTTAAATTCAGGAATACTTTATTGATCCCAAAGCCATTGTACAGCACACACAGCTGACCAAGCATGCTTGAGCTCCACTTGGGTTGCTAGGTGATGGGCGGAACTCTGTTGGGGTTGCTAGGTAACAGGCTGTGCCTGCTGGTTTGTGACATCACATTCCTGAGGTTTTGGAAACATCTCATCTTCCAGACACCAAAAAACATTAACTTATTACCAAATAAGTAGCTGGATGTTTTCTTTTCTTTTTTTTAAAGAAGTAGAAACTCAAATGAAAGTAGAAAATGTGAATTTTGCATAATAAGTCACCTTTAAATTTCCTCAGAATGTTTTGAGTTGTATTATTTTTTTTAAATCAATTCTTTTCACATTCGAAGCCTAAAAATATATTATTTTTTTCAGCGTGTGTCTCCAAGTACTCGGCGGGCAGCGTCTTTTACTACCCCTCCTTTCATTACATCCACAACCCGGCGGAGCTGGAGAAGTTTCAGAGGGACTTCGATCGCTACCTCACCAGGAAGGTCGGCTTCGAGGCCGTCATGAGAATACGATGCACTAAAGGTATCCCCAACAAAATGTGACACTAGTTTTGTATTTTCAGATGTTCCTCTGAAGCCATTCTTAAACCTAAATAATGTGGTTTCAGGTTTATCCATCCACACGTTCCACGGTAACTTCTTTGTGCGCTCCACCGACCTGCTGTCCCTGGCTAATGTGAACCCAGACTCTGCCTTCGCTGTCCAGATGTCCATCGAAGACTCTCTTTCTGATTCGTCTCTGGCTTGTTTTCAGGCTGCTCTGCTCTACACGTCCAGTAAAGGTAAACCCAAATTCAGCACCTAAAAAAACTGATTATTCTCTTATACGATAAATAATAGAAATAAAAATAATGTCTCTAATTTGTCGGTGTGTAGGGAAAAGGCGGATCAGAGTCCACACTCTGTGTCTGCCGGTGGTCAGTCAGCTGAGCGATGTTTACGCCGGAGCTGACGTTCAGGCTATCACATGTCTGCTAGCGAACATGGGTGAGTTCACAACTTTTACCACTTTAACTTCCATTGTTTTACTGAAAATTATCTCATTTCTATAGATTTTAGAAATGTATTAATTTCTGGCTCAGTATGGGTGCTTAAAATCCTTGAATGTCAATGAGGTGTTTTCAAGGCTTGAAAGGTATTTTGATATTCAAACTGCATAGTTTTGTAATAAAGTGCAGTCTAATACTTGATTAAAACCTACATTTGGAAAGCATTATATACAGTATATACAAGGTATTTTTATATGCCTAACAAATAGACACCTTTAATTTTTTTCTCACTACCTAAAGTTAAATCAGATTACACTTCTCTTGCTTTGGGTCAGTTAGAATTACTAAAATTATTTCTATTTGCTAAATGCCAGAAAACTTAGCAGGAAATTTTTTTACTTTATTTTTGAATATTTATTATTTATAATGGCTCAGTGTCTTTTATAGCTGTGTAACTGAAGTAAAGATTGACTTATTTTTTTAGAAGTTAAAGTCATTGAAATTGTGGAATATGTTTTGTTAAATTAGTTAAAAACACAAAGGTTTGCTATATTTTAGTTCACATTGTCCCGTTGTAGAATTTTGAATTCTATCACAAGACAAGACATTATTAATAACAGTAATAAATTATATGATCTGTAAAACTTGCCTTGAAATTGCTCAAAATTTGCAGTGGCAATTTTCTTCGAACCCTGTTATCAGTCATTATTGCAGGTGTTAATTCCCCTCCAGTTTTATAATTGATCTTTGCTGTGTGTTCCAGCCATCGATCGATCGGTATCTTCCAGCCTGTCAGATGCTCGTGATGCTCTGGTGAATGCAGTCGTGGACTTTGTGAGCGCCTACAAAAGCAGCGTGTCAAACCTGCAGCAGTCTGGGGTCGTTGTCCCTGCAGCCATGCGACTTTTCCCACTCTACATCCTGGCTCTACTCAAACAGGTGGGAGTTCGAGCAAAAACGATTAATCCGATTAATAGTGATTGATTACTGAAGTAACAATTTATTTACTAAATTGATTAGTAAATAATTAATTTACTAATCAATTAATTATTAACTGGAAAATACAGACTCAGAAAAGGCAATTTGTTGAAAAAAACATATCTGGAGCAGTAATTAAGCAAAAAATACATATATACATTTTGCATTTAAGAAAAACCCCTTTGTAAATATGTTTTCACCAGAACTCCTAAAGTGGCACAGCTTTAGCTTCCACTGGTTCAAATTGACTAAAGAAAAATGTTTTCTTATTTAGAAATTAATTGAATTATGTATTTGCATCTTTTAATGTATTTATAATATTTTATAAAACTGATTTAAATGATTTAATGACAAATCTGCAAAATGTGCCATTATTTTCATTTGATTAATGGTCAGAATAATTGATATATTAATCAATTATTAAAAGAAGTTACACTCTGGAGCATTATTTAAAGGTAGATTTTCTTTTAGAAAATGTGAAAAACTTGTTTTACAGATAATTTTTGAGTTCTTTAAAACAATTATGGGGAAATGCTTTTAAACAGTTTTTGCAAAATCCTTCAGCTCTGTTATATCTGTAGAACCTGAACAGTAAATCTGGATTGTTTTGGCTCCTGATTCACACGATAATTACATGCTTTTTGCTTTAATAAATATGGTTAAAATAGAAAAAGTGAAATTCAGAAAAACAAAAACAGAAAAGGGAATTTTTTACAGATTTGGTTCCTACACAAGCCTGGAAACATACGGCATTGTCATAAAAAAGATCAAAAAGTCTGTTCCCTTTGCTGTGGATAGCACATTATGTTTCTAAAATTAAAATGTTCAACAAGATTCTGATTAAACGTCTTTATTTCTCCTTTGTCAATCAATCTATCAATTTATCCATCATGACAGATATTTATTCTGTGGATCCACCACTTAAACCAGACAAACCCGTTCATCAGTCAGTCCAGTCCTTGATCAATCTATCAAATTTTACAATTTATCCATTGAATATCTCCATCTTTCAATACACCCATCTATCAATCCAATATCCTTCAATACATCCATTGATCCAGCTGTATATCATTCAATCAGTCCTTCAATCCATCCATTTGTTAAATGCACACATCTGTTCATCCATCCAGACGACTTTCCACTCTTCTCTCCAATCATCCTTCCATCAATCCTAAATATTACCAACATCAGAGAAGTAACCAACATTGGAGAAATTAATTGCTGAAGATATTTTCCGGTTTGTTCCAGAAAGCGCTGCGGACAGGAACGAGCACGCGGCTCGATGAGCGCATCTTCGCCATGTGTGAGTTCAAGACGCAGCCACTGCCGCAGCTGATGCGGATGCTTCATCCTGACCTGTACCGGCTCGACAACATGTCTGACCAGGTTGGATGTTTAACTAACTAAAACATATTCACATATCGGCGTGTTTAAAAACTTGTATTCCCATGATTCAGATTGTTTGCTACACAAGAAGTGGAAAGTTGACAAACTGTTAAAATCATGTTTTCACTCAGATGTCAGTCTCTATCTTATACATTTGTCATTATGATTGTAGACTTGTAGTCTCTGTATTCTGTTACATTAAGTGAAACCTTTTTGTGTGTCCTGCAGGGGGCGCTCCATCTGAATGATACTGTAGTTCCTCAGCCTCACCTGCTGCATCTTTCTGCTGAGAGGCTCAGCAGAGATGGAGCGTTCCTCATGGACTGTGGCAACGTAAGTAAAGGTTGTTTCTCTGTACAACAAATGGGAATTCATCTTCCTGAGTTGTATCTTCAACCACCTCACATTTAGTTAGGTTCTCTAGTTTTGTTTTTTCTTTTCTAGTTTTTCTTATTTTCACATTTCTTGCTCGCACATATTTTTATAAAGCCTGCAGAATGTGCCTTTTTTAAATCGTCAGAATAATCGATTAATCAAAAACTTAAATAACTATTAATTGCAGCCCCACATTAGTTATGATTATTTCTGATTTTTGTCGATGACCTCCTGTCTCTCCAGGTGTTTTATCTGTGGATCAGCAAATGCTGCAACGAAACGTTTGTCCGTGACGTTCTGGGCTGCTCCAGCTATGCTTCAATTCCCCCCAGCATGGTGAGTATGAGCTGGACAAGCAAAATACACACAAAAACGGCAGGATATTAGCATCGCATGAACTCTTTCTGCAGCTCACTGGTGCAATTCATCAGTTCTCTAAAATGACAGATTTGCTTTTTTTTTTCTGTTTGCCTTGTAAAATAAAACAACTCATACAGCAAAACAGATTTGCTGGTGAAGCATTTCAGATTTTTTTTTTAAAACTACCTAGAAAGTTCAACCATCACTGCATGGTGGGTGTGATGGAAACACCCAGAATAAACAACAAATGTCAGCCTCTTGTTTGCGCTGTTTTTTTATTTCTGTAACAATGGAGCGATTACTCCCAGCGCTACCTACACACCCTCACTTCCATCCACAGGAATGTGTCTGTTGACTCCATTGTGTAACTTGGATGACAGAGGGAATCCACATTGTCTGAAACATAGTAAGAACAGTGTGGGCTGATGTTTTGGTTGTCCTCTTTCTGTCCCTGTCACGCTCAGAGTCACATTCCTGAGCTGCAGACTCCTCTGTCGGAAAGAGTCCGAGCTTTTCTCGACTGGCTGCAGGACAACAGAGCGTTCAGCTCTCCGATCCACATCGTCAAGTAAGCAGAACCGGACTCACATCCCACTCTCTACCTGATCCTACTTTCTGAACAGTCCGCCTCCCATAAATGAGGGTGTTTGTTAAAAACTTTTTCCATTAAATGCCAGCTATATTCTATCTTGTTTAGTGTTTTGCACAGAATCGCTGTAAAACAATGAACTTTGGGATTTGAAAGCAGAAAATATAGAAAAATTTCATTTGCAAAGCACAACAGAATTAAAATAAAATTAACATTTCAGAAACAGAAGTATTACAGGAGGATGTTTTAACTAATGTAATTAGTTCAAGATAATTTTCCTTCATGTTTCATAAAGCACTTTAGTTTAGATGCTATGAAATGAATCATAAAACATGTGAATTTGGCTTTCTAGTAATAACTCCTAATCTGTGGGAACTGAAATTAGAACTAGTTCTTGTGAAACATTAAATTGCACAACTTTGTTCATCTGTGTATCTGTTTGCCCACAGCTGGGTTGCTTCATAGATTAACTGGACCCGTCGTACATATACATGTTTTTAGGACCTGGTTTTGCAGGTTTTGTCTCAAAAGTAAAAATGAACAGTAGATCATGAAACATTGTTGTAAAAGTTGTTGTAATTGGATTTGATTAGAAATGTTCAACCTCAGCCTCATTTTATTGTTATGATGAAACAACAGAACGGCAAACAGAAACCGGGTGGAGACGGTTTCTTGTAGAAGAGACGAGTCTGAGGTCAACTGGAGACTATTTCCAGAGTAAAAACACAGTGAGGTCACTGGTTGGGAGTCGTGGTAATGGCATCTACTGGGAACGCATTGTTTCAATTTCCTAAGCTGCTTGCGGTGCGGCATTGTTACTCAACCACATGTTTACGCCACTGATGTCAGGACGAATGGGCTGAGTGGTATTTCAATGGCCGCTTGTGTGGTAACGTGAAATGACAGCAGAGCTGACATTCATTTTCCTAAAATTAATGTCCGAAAACAGATGGAGGCCCATTAAAACCCACCTCAAAGCACCTCAGATCTTCTTTTTGAAACAAAAGTATGTTTTTACTTTAGATACCAGCAAATAAAGTAGAGAAGAATAACAAGCTGTGTGATCAAATTGATGCAGCATAAATTTAAGGGGAAAATATTTCCAATCCATACAGACAGAAAAAATATCCCATTATATGGATTATTTACATGAAATCATGTGTATCAGAAATATTTGCACTCTTCTTTAACACTTGAAAAGATTGAACTATAGTTGTTGTATAGTTCAATCTTTAACACTTGAAAAGATTGAACTATACAACAAAATAGATCTATGTGTTTTAACCTGAGGTTTTATGCAGGATTTAGCTTCAACACACATGGATGAATGTTGGTTTTCTGTCTGGGGAATCATTTCTCTGTGGATTTGATTAAATGTTTTGGGTCATTATTTGGGTATTGGGCCTCTGTTTCATGTCATACCTATTCTAGAGCAAAGTAGGAAGTCATGATTACCTATTAAAGGTTTCAAAGCACTCTGACCAATGCTTAAAAGGGTGAATTGGTAAATAATTAATATTGTATCGTAAATATTCAGAATTCCAATAATTCTGGTAAATGTTACTTTGTTTTTTTTCTTGTACTATATGTAGTGCTGCAACCAACAGTTACTTTCATGATTGATTAATTGAATAATTATTCTTAATCATCAATATAATCTAGCAATTATTCTGATGATTAATCAGGTAAACTGCCACATTTAGGAAATTTTTCATTTCAGCCTTTTTGTACAATATTGCAACAACGCATGCCAATAATTCTGGTATTTATGTATGTACCAATCTTAAATTTTTTTTTCTTGCAGAGATGACGCCTCAGCGAAGGCCACCTTGTTCCAGCACCTGGTGGAGGACCGGTCTGAGTCGGCGTCATCCTACCACGAGTTTCTGCAGCACATTCAGCAGCAAATATCCAAGTAGGCTCCCGTATTGCCCAGAAAGTCGTTCCGCAAGCCGACGGGAGAAGAGACTCCGGCCTCGTTGAGTGTGAACTAGTGGTAGGCCAGTTTTAGCCAGATGAGTTTCCTCTCCATTCTTCAGACGGATTCGGTGAATAAATCCATCATGGAAGTTTGTGAATCAAAAGTTTTAGCGGCCAGAAAGAGAAGTTTTAAGATGTTATATGGATTTGAATGAGCAACCGGGTGAAGATTGAGCCGGTTCAATTCGGAGAAGAGAAATCAAAGTCGAGCCATGAAGATGCCACTTCCTTAGTTCAGATTTTTTTTGTGAGCCTCACATGTAGCCCGTGCTATTTTTTCGTTTTTGTTTTTTTCTCTGGTTGAAATGTATCCTGAAACTCGCCCTCTGTTCTACCTTTCCCTTGTTTTGAACACACTGGAGAACATAGAACAAGAATCTGGCATGTGCTTAGAAATGCAAACAGCATGTCTTGGTTTTGTCTGCTGCTAGGCGACAGCCATCTTGGGAACATGACTGGGTTGGATGTTTTGTTTTCTTTATGCGTTCGATTCTCTCTAGTCCGCTGAGAGGACGTTGGATTCATTAAACACCACAATCTTCCAAACGTCTGCAATTTCCTTCTCATTGATGTTATTTTTTAAAGCGCTAAGATCGATATCCACTTTGTAACTACTGAAAAGAATCTTTTATGTGTGATAATTTATGAACCAGCTTATTAAATAAAAAGAAAAAAAGACGTTGACTAAATGTGTAGTTTTTAAAATGACTTATTTAGGTTTAATCACTTAAAGTTGATCCCAGACTAAAGAAAACAGTTTTTCATTGGCTTCTTTCTCATCTCATGAGTTTCCTTAAATTTATCAACCTTTCTGATCTTTAATTACTTTTTCTAATTTTTTAAATCAGCTTAACTTAATCCAACTGAGAAATTAAATAATCATTGCTGTTAATTGTGACGTTATTGAATATTGCATCTAATTTGTTCTGTTCTAATTTAGCATTGTAGATCGACTTTGTTGTTGTAAAGTTTAATTTGCTTAAAGACAATTCCAACTTTTAGTCTCTAAATCCAAATAAGCGGCTGCTGACTATGTTTTCTGAATGGGAAGCCAACAACAAAACATTTCTCATCCAGCAGCCATTGTGCAGGCATACACACAGTTTGGTAGTAACAAGTTGCATTTACTCAGTTACATTTACTTGAGTCACTTTTTTTTTTTTTTTATGTTCTTTTAGGAGTATTTTTACTACACTGTACTTTTTAATTTTACTTGAATAATGTTATTATGAAGTATCGCTACTCTTGTGTAAAATTTCTGGGTTCTCTACCGACTGAACAAAGAACAAAGTTCAACCAAAAATTCACCAGACACAGAAACACACCTGCAGTTTTTGTTAAGTTTTCATACGTTTACAAAAAAAAAAATTGAAAGAAATTTGATTTGATTTGGAATTAAATGTTCTTTTGCTTGATTTAGTTATTTTTGTTATTTATATGAATTATTTACATTTTTATCCTTAAAATACCAAAAATGTTCACTTAACTTTATATTTTGATCCATCCAATGATGTAATTTTTAAATATTAAATGATTGATAATTTGATCAGTTACTCTGTGCTTTTTACCAAATACTTTTTTCCTCTGAATATTTTCTTGGACAGCTACGTTTTACTTTTACTCGAGTAACAATATGTTGAAGTAGTGCTACTCTTACTTGAGTACAATTTTTGGGTCAGCTTTACTTCTAGGCATACAGAGGCAAAAATTAACTGCCCAAACATGCTGGAGCTTCGCTTCGGTTGCTAGGTGTCGTCTGGAGTTGCTAGGTAACGGCGTAGCGCCCGTTGGATTTTGAAACGGCTAATCTTCCAATAAAAAAAGTGAACTTTTCATAACATGTCGCCTTTAAAAAGAAATCGAAGACTTTTCTTAATCTGCAGGAGCATCTGAACTCCCCAGATTTAAGTTGTATTATTTTTGCTCTTTGAAGTTTTAGTGACGCCCCGACAGCAAAGTGTTTTTAACTAACTACGACGAGGTGCTTCCAGGTAGCAATAAAGCAATTTTACGATCCAGCAGCAGCAGGTTAAACTCTTCATGGTGGAAGGGCTTCCGTTGCTCCGCTTCTGTTTTCATAATTTTTCATCTTGTGGTTTAATATGAAACAGTTGGAAACCCTTAACGTCTGTTGGGACTCAGGAGTTTAATGAATTCCAAACATTCATGTTTGAGGACCGCAGCGCCTCAAAGGTCGCTCTTATATTGACATCCTTTACTTTTGGAAGAAAGTGGAGCATGAAATGCAAATAAAATATGAAGAGTTTTAGGGTGTCACCTTTTTGCTTACATTCTGAAATCCTTTAAAAATACAGGGTTTTCTAGACTGCTGGAAATAATCATAATCATGCCAAATGTGTTTTATTTTTAATAAAAAAGTAAGAAATCCAGTCAAAACATGAGGGAAGGATAAATTTCTGTTGCTACCTGATTGTGTGAGAATCAGCTCTTGTTTCTGTAACTGAGTGTGTTTGCTTCAGAAGGAGCTGCTAAGCGCCGTAAATATAAAAGTCTGCAGTAAACACACAAACAGATCTGGCTCCCATATGGTCTGTCTGCTGCTGTTCACATGGAAAACTGCTGCCTGGGAATCTCAAATATTTCCTCCAGTCACGCTTTCGGTGCCAGCCCCTGCAGAAGTGGCAGAAGTAGACATTTTGTGTGTGTGTGTGTGTGTGTGTGTTCATGTTTTATGAAATGAAGTTCAGATGAACGTACGGGTAAACATGTTGAAGGGGAAAATCAGATCAGATCCAGTTGTGTCGGCTCATAATTTACTTTCTTCCAGATGTTTGTTGTGACATTCCAGAAGCCAAACTCAGTTCAAATTCATCAACAACTTGGTTTGAATCTCATTTTAAACAGCAAATAATTGAGAACTGTTCTTCCAGCTAAATTTAAACTGGTTTTTACTGGTACGGCTGTAAACACACCCTTCACCCCAACTGATCCCGCCTCTGATCTGATCTGGGAAGTCGCAGCTGCACATTCAGTCACTGCAAAAACAAACATAAACAGGATGCATTTCATTCAGTTCTACCTTCAATGTGCTTATTTACCATTGAAACACACATTTATTTTTATAACTTGCCTCGTTGTTTTAAAATAAAACAAATATAGCACCAAAATCCTGATCTTAGATGATTCTAATAAGAAAAGTTATTATATTTGAGGATCTTTGTGACATTTTTTATGCAAAAACACTTTCCTAACTGCAGTTCAGCCACAGATAATTGGTAAAAATCAACTGTTTTGTCTGTACATGTTTTATACAAACTCTTTAGGGTTTCTGAAGGCCTTTTCAATTTTTTTCTTTGGACCTTTGATCTTTTCCATTCATTCTCAGTCTAGTCTTTATATTTTGACCAGGAGAGATTTGTTGTATAACAAGCAAGCAACAAAAGGAGCCGTTGTTTTGGGGATTTTTAATATGGGAAAAAAACAATGAAATATATATATAAAAAAGAAAAACAATAAGAACACAAAATACATTTAAAAAAAAGACATATTGAACAGTTTAAATTTAAAATTCACAAAAACCAACTTTGTAAATGCAACACTCAGCTATTCTAACCTAGATTGGTGGAAAAGGTATTCATGTGACATAAAGTAAAAAATCAACTGGAATGTTCTCCGAAGTTGGATTTTCCACTGGGAAACTGAGACATCATTAATATTTCATCAACAGGATTGGATTCCCAAGGCATGTTTCTTAAAAATGTACCTCCCATGTACTTATCATCTGCTGAAAATAACTTTTTAGCCCCCATTCTTCTTCTTTTGGCCTCCCACTTCCTCATTTTTTATGCACACACAGCACAAATCTGACTCCTAATGAAATTTAAATACTATGTGATTTGATTATATAAAGGCTTGAGATGTTGACAAGATCCTATTGCGGTTCTGATTTGGTGCTGCAAAAATAAACTAGATATATGGTCCAAAATATGGACATTTCAACAATTCAAAGGTGTGCAGAGCAGTTTCCATCCTGCACAGGACATTCTTGTCTGTCTTGACTCTTTGGGAGAGTGAGGAGATATTTTTTTTTGGTGTTGTTTTTATGTATAGATGTGTTAAAATTAAGACTTTCACTATAAACAGTTAAAGAGGAAATCAAAGCAACTGAAGGACTAAATTCAGTCTCTCTGAAGTTGTTTTTCACACGGGTCAAGTTGAAGATCCTTCAGCTGAGGAATTTTTCTCAAAATAAACTCAGCTGGACTCCTTTTTTACTGAAAGTTGAAAAGCCTGACGGTCAGAGGAGGCTGCCTTGTTTCTCTGTAAAGCTGAACAAACGAGTCTGTTTGTTCGTCACAAAGAGAGATGCTGACAGCTGGGGACATTCATTATGCTTTCGCAGGCAGGTGTCAGGAAGCCAGGCTTTTGTCTGCACTAACGGAAATGTCAAACTTTGTGCTTCAGCCACGAAAAATGAACTCTGCTAATTGAATCTTCAGAATAAAGACAAAACACAGACCCTCATCAGTAAATCTTGGTGCTCAGTAAGAGCAGTGCAGGGTTAAAAACAACTCACATGAAGTTCTTATCTGTCCACAGACTCAAATATTTTCCCTCTCCAGCTACAAAAAGAACTTTTCTCTCTATTTTGACTTCTGGCCTCAAGTATCTGAGGTATATCCGGTACAACAATACCTCATTGTTTGCTTAATGGACAAACATAGAAGCTGCTTTTTAGTCAAGCCAAGATTACAACCCCCCAAACATCGTCCCAGAGCCTCTGCAGACCAATTTGTTTCATGGAGAAAAACTCACACTGCTGCAGAAAGGATGTAAATACTAAAAATGTTGCCTTCAATGTCATCTGCTCTGTTTTATAACAGAGAGGGTCAAAAGTGGCTCAGTTTATGTGTACTTAAATGTGCCATTTATCAAAATTAAAATAAAAACAACATCCATAATTTATCGTCTATACAACAATTACATTACCTGCAATTCATATTTACAAAAATTACATTTAATTATTTCACAAATTGATCATTTTATGGTGTTTTTCATATCTGTCAGCTTCGCACTTTAAAGTCGGTGGGTGGGGCTAATTCTGCTAACGTCCAGATGATTGGTCTGAAGTTAACTTCCTGTCTGATCAACCAATCAGATGCTGGTCTATTTACTCATTCAAAATGAGAGTTTGGTGAAAAACAAGAACCTTCAAATAAAAGCTCATAAAAATATGTAACATTCTACACAGAATGAAATTATTTAATATATAAATTTTTTCTTCTGAAAATATAAATAATACAAAAAAAAATTTATTTTATTTTATTAAAAAATAAATTTGTTATATTTAGATATTTTGGAGTAACGTTTTTATCTTTCACACTGGAAATATCAAGCATAATAATGCAATAAATGATCTTTTTACTGGATTGTGGCACTTTTATTGTTATATTCCTTTAATGTAGTTTCTTTGGTGTTTTTATTATTATTATTATTATTATTAAAAAGAAACACCAAGCTTGATTTTGGTTCTTCATTCAGTGAATGAGTACCCAAAAATTTTATTCAAGCAAACCGAAAAACAAGCTAAAAAAAAGAAAAAATAACTCTTAAAAGTTCATTTCATCAAAAAGTTACTCAAATAGACATAACTGAGTAAATGAAACAAGTTACTCTGGCTTATAATTTTGTGTAAAGGAGATATTATTGTTAAAAACATTCCTCAGTCTTGCAATTTACTTTTTATATAGCTGATCATGGTGCAGCGTAATCTAAAAGTTGTGAAATATTACAAGAAATCAAGTGGATAAAACTTCATCACTGTAAAGCTTTTTGGTAGCAACAAATAGTTTTTTTATTCTGCTTTTTCAGGTCAGAGTTAAAAAAACTGGATTGGAGTCTTTTCATCTATCAGCCTTCAGATAAGCTGTTTAGTAAGAATCGTTTGTGTTTGTTGTACTTGGCCTGCAGCATCAGTGGAGTTTTACTGCTTCTCAACAGTAGTTACCTTGTGAGGGGCCCCAGTGTTTGAAGTTAAATGCAGAACCACAGCGTTGCGTAAGAGAACCTGGCTTACAGTTCCTGCAAGCTTTCTGGAGCCTCTGGGTTGGTTGGATCTCCAGACTGACTCAGTTTCCTGCAGACAAGCTGTGGTTTCCCCTTCCTAACCGTCTTAAGAAACCCCTCAAAAGAGACTTGCATGACTTTCAGAAAGAACCAAACAAAAACATACTGAGGCTTTATCTTTATCCATGTTCCTGTTGGAGTGTTAGGGAGTTTTCACACCTGGTAGCCTGCTAGATTCGGGTGGATTGAGAACCAAAATTGCAGCATTTGTTACATTTTCAGCTAATGCAGTTCGCTTTTATACTGGACTGTGTGAAACAAACCAAACTAAAGGAAAATTGGTTCACCTCCTCACCTGTGGTGGCGCTGCACCAAGAAAGTCAAGAAGGAAACAACACGAACACTTGCGAAGACGACATGAGTGCAACTTCCTTCTTCACAAAATGTAAACAAAAATGGAGCGGCATCAGATTTTAGTGGTTGTAGGATTTCTCTTTAGTCTCTGGTAACAGACCATGAGCCATTTTTCCCTTTAGTGCTAGAATTGCACATTTGTTTTGGTTACATTTACCCAGAATGCCCTGCGCTGTAGTTCGCTTCCTGCTTTTGGAGCGCTCTCCAGTCTGATTGGCATTCACGTCTGAACAGCACCAACAGACCCAGGTTTGTAGGCGAACCAGATTTAACTGTTTTGGTCCCTATCAGAGTTTGATTGCGCATTCACACCTCCCCAAACAAACTTTATAGACAAATGAACTACAGTTTGACTAAAGTGAATTAAACATGGCTGGTGTGAATACACTCAGAGTATACATAAACCAGAATCGGTGAGCTGCAGGGATTTTAAAATATTCTAGATTTATTAACCGTCTGTCCGTCCAGTCTTTTTCCAGGTGCATAGTTAAATCCTGGCCTTTGTAGAAATGTTTCTCTCGTTCGTCTGTCACAGAGTTTTTATCTTGAGTTTAAAAAGTGACTAAGAACCGTGTCACACCTTTTAGCTCCAACACCAGAGATTTTCTTGAACAAATGGATTTCCATCAGAGAATCTCCCATTGTACTGTCCATGTGTTTCAGATTTTTATATTTTAGTTGGCCTGCTAATTCTGTTTTGTCTATTAGAAACTTGGTCTGTGTAAGTCTGAATCTAATTCTCCACACATTCTTCACACAGACTTCAAGAGAACTGAATCCAGTCAAATATACTCAAAATAAATCCTTACTGCTTCGGACTAGATGCTGTAGCTTTAATGTTTCACTAATCCGCTGTTTGAAATAATCTAATCTATGCATTGTTCACAACTAACAACCTAATATGCATGTAGTGATTGATTATAAGTGGCCAGAAAGTCAGCAGACACGTCTCTGCCTCTCCCGGATCACTTTGAATTAGATTCTTCATCCCCAGATGTTTTTGTTTAATGAAGGAGTGCCTCCCTTATGTAAGGGCCACATGTTGAGCGCTAACCTTAGCCAGCAGCGAACTGCCTCCTCCAGGCGTCAGTAACAACCTGCTGCCTGTCTGTGATGAAAACAAGCCACTTTGATTTACAGGAGACCACAGATCTGTTTTTCTGGCTTCCAGCAGAGAGTTATTAATGGAAAGCTGCTATATGTATCTGATTTTTCTCAGATTTGTAGTCTCAAGAGGAGGATGAAGCTCCTTTCTGGATGTTGAACTCAATGATTTCTTTGGTACGATTCCAGGTTTTCTCCTTCCTTTTTAGTAGGTTGTTGCCTAAACATCCTTCTTTTGAATAGCTGCTTGATGTTGACAGGAAGACTGTAAATAGTCCCATACTCTATATCCTGATTTCATTCCTCCATGAATCACCATTGTGCAAATATCTCGAGTCACACCCTTATTTCTGTACATTTTCTTTAGTCACAGCCAAACTATCCTGTAGCCTTTCAAGCTGGTCTTGATTAAAAGTTTTCATCCTTTCCGATTGTCTTTCCAAGTTTTCCCTTGCTGTTTTTCTCAACCAAGATTTTGTTTCGGGTCTTTACGGGATTTTTTTTAATATTTCATAAAGATATGACTTTCCAATACTGATCATGTCAGAGAAAATTTTTTTAGGCTTAATACTTCTTCTTTTCACCTCTACTGTCTTTAGTTTGTTAAACACACAATATCCTAATATAGAGCGTATAGAAACAGTGAAACAGCATCCTAAAGCTCCCCAAAAATAAACATTTGAAGACGTTCAAAAAGTTGAGTTTATTTGTACAGAAACAAATGTGAGATATCAAAAGATACTGCTGGATAGTTTTAATAAGTTGCCTTTTAAATACTTAAATCATTCATGTCTAGCAAATATCCAATAAAAGAGGGAAACCAAATTAACTCTTTTTAAAATGTTTTTATGAAAACTATGCTGCAACAGACTCCAGATACCAGAATGCTTGTGTTGGAAAATATCTGATGTTCTTACCAGCTACATATAAAACAGTCATCAATATGTGTCAGAAAACCTGCATTTGGACATAAATGTGTCAAATTGTTTATTCATATAAACTGAACAGAAGTGGGAGAAGAACCAAGCCTTGGGGTACACCTGTAATAATGTCTCACCACATATAGTCATATTCAATAAATTGGAATATTTAAAATGTTTTTCAGTAACTCAATTGTGAAACATATTATATAGTTTAATTACACACAAACTAATGTTTTCAAACCTTTCTTTCTGCTAAATAAGAAAGGTTGTATTTCTTAAATAATTAGTCTTTTTTATTTGCAGTAACTTCTATCAGCAGTTATCAGATAACATCACTTCTGTCAACCAATAAAAAAATAAATAAACTAAACATTCAATTTTAGCTAATACATAGTGGAGATTACTCAATTTGATTAAATAAATTTGAAAAAAATAATATTGTTTCTAAAACAAAAAGCTTGTTCATAAGATTTTCACACTGTGGCACTGAAACTGCAGCAAATCTGAAAGTTAAACAGGTATATTAAATGCAAAATACAAGTTTTGCATGTCTTTGCAAAGTGTTTTCTGCTTTTATGGACACTTTTCCACTGTGACATCATGCTGTAATTGTGCATTAATGAAGGTTTTATCATGACTCAGCGGTAAACAGCTGTGTGTGTAACTGGGAACCAGTTCAAGAGTCACTCAGATGGTGAGAAACAATTGGAGCTCATGTCGAAACTTTGGCACTTGTGTCTGTCATTAGGTGGAAAAACAACTGTTTTACGAGCTGCTGTGTTAAAATGATCTGTCTCACTTGTATGCAGCAGCAGTGATCCCAGGTCCTGCAGCAGGAATGTTGCAGAGGGTCATCATGATTCAGTCAGTCAGAAGTAAAGTTGGCTCATAAGGGGACAAAAGACATTTGATCCCAATCTGATGGGTTAAAGAAGAAGCTTAAATGATGCCTAAATTAATTTTAGACCAATAAAATTTAGTATGACTTTATTGACTAAAAAAAACCCAGTTATATAGAAAGAAAATAAACTTAAAATAAAATCAAACAAAAGAAGAATCGTGTCACATTTATATGCCTGGGAAACATTAAGTTACAGATAACTAAAAGTTTCTATGCTGTCTGGAAGTCCTTAAAATATTAAAGAATAATCAAAGATTTGCATGATGCCAGTGGTATCCAAACCTTTTGCCTCTAGGGCCAAAACTGGCACATTTAAGCTACTGGCAGGCCACAAAATTCATTAAATAAAAAACTCTAAAATTTGTTTAATGTGATTTTCTGCTCAACAATAAACTTTTTTTATTTATGAAATATGTATGTCATGTTAGAAAAACAAACAATTTCAAATTGTTTTCTGTTTTGTTGGTTTTTACTATTCCTGACTTGTAACCAGGGGCCGAACAAAATCCTTTCAAAGGACACAAATGGCCCCCGGGCCACACTTTGGACACCCCTGCCCTGTGCTGTTTGAATATAGAATTTGCTAACTTGTGCATATTGTGAAGACAAGAATGTTCTTTCTTTGTGTTATTAACAACAGCACACAGTAAATATCACCATTCACAGAGTGAACTTTGGATCGTTGTCAATTTCACTCTTTTATCACTGCGACTGCTCAGCAGCAGCCAATCAGCTGTAAAACAATCATGTAAGCTGGAGTTTCCAGAGAACATTATACTGTATTTACAGACCATAAACCAGCAGCCTAGCTGCTCTCCCAACAGATGCAGCAGCAGGATGTTATCTTTCATAGTGGTTTTTAAGATAAAGTCACACATTTTATTTCTACTGTTTTAGGAGTGTATTTGTCAAATTTAATCCAATATTTCTATTGTTTTCTGGCTTTTTTTCCCTCATATTTCCATCATTCATGTCTGACGAACAAATATTTGCAAAATCTTGCAAAAAAAAAAAAGGAAAACTCGCTGCATCCATCCTTGCCTAATTCTATTAAAATCCCTCCCTCCAAAGGACTGAGTAAAGTTAAAGTTTAGGTGTACCTTCCACCTTAAACCCTCAAATTAAAATGTGGCTATTGAGAAAGATTTCAGAGTCTTACAGATGAATTTGTTCAGACGTGTCTTGGTTTGCAGCTCAAATCAGAATCAAGAGAGCGACATGGATTAGAGCCCTAAAGAGGAAAATCAGACAGCATTGCTTTGCAGTTGCCTAAAGTCAAGCATTTCCAGTGAGAGTACCCATAATTACAGGTCTAATCAAAGTCCAAAGATAGCATCACATGAAGCTGCATATGTTTTCATGGCTGCATTTACCGAGTCTAACATGCGAAATCTAACAAACTCGATGAGGTTGTTTTGTTGCTGCATATGTTGCTGTAATGCCTCTTGTCATTTTTTATTGCTTCTCATCAAATTTTAACCCTGAAAAACTGATATTTTTAAATAAAATGTGACCAAATTTAATAGAAGCTCACAGTTATGAAACCAGAGTTTATCACATGCTAGTTTAATAAATCTTTACCTGCAAGACAAAGAACAATATCAACATTGTTCTTGATCATAAACAGAATCATTTCCCTGATTAACTTCTTTACAGCAGAACTAAAAATATTCTTAAAAATTACTGTTCTTGATTATTTCACTTTATGTATTTAAGTATTATGTTGTGGTGCTTTTTTTGTCCCGTCAATGTTGTGTGCTCTTCCTCTTCCTCCTCCTCCTCCTCCTCCTCTGTGGGCGGGTTGCTTGGTGGGATTGGCTTTATGACTCGCCTCCTCTGTTGTAAGTCTCCACACACTCACATCCACTCCCACATCCACACGCTGCTTCCCACTGAGCTGTCACTGGAAACGCCGCTCCACGCTGCGCCAGCTCTGCGCGTCCAGCTGCGCTCGCGTCTGATCCGGGACCGGAGCCTTAAAAAGCCGGTACAGAACTGACCGGAGACCACGAACCCGGAATAAAAGAGAGAAACATGGCTTCTGAAGATAAAAAGAGCTCTGCACTGTCCGATGACCAACTCCGAATACTGGAGGAAAATTTCAGAACCAACAGACATCCAGAGGGGCCGAGCCTCATGCTGATCGCTGCAGAGGTCGGAGTGTCAGAGGAGGATGTAGAGGTGAGACTTACGTTTCAGCTTCAATGCAAATATATTATAATCTATTTGTTTAAACCGTGTATATCTCCATTTTATAACACCAGAATAAAAAAGTGCTACTGATTTATAAGGTATCATTTAAGTACTTTTTTGTTGACACTAAGAGTTTTCAGACTGATTAATTTTTAAGGAAGTTTTAAGTTTTCCTTAAAAATGCAGACAAATATATGGAACATTTATGGGATGTAAGTATTAAGATGCAAATGTAATCTTTAACTTCACCTTCTAGTTGTTCATTTGTGGAAAGTCTGTGATTGAAAGCAGCAGTAAACAGCTGGTTTAGCACTGAATTATATAATCTGAAAGTGTTGCACATCTCAGGCTTTCAGAGCTGAGAAACACAGAAACTAAATGCTGCCACACCTTCTGGTTCTGAGAACAGAGAGCAAGCAGGTTTCTGATGATCTAGATGCTGAATTCTGAGGCTTTCACTTCCCAAGCACTTCTGAAATATATTTTAAACCAAGATCCGTACGTTTAGACCAATATAGCAAGATTTCCAATTCTACCTGATTCTAGTTGGGAACAGAAGCAACAACTTCTACTTTTTGGGATTAAACTGGAGGGAATTCTGACCTTTCCAGATGCTATGACTGTTTTAATATAAAGTTGTCTCATCGGCATATACAGTGAATGTAGTCAACTTGTTTTATTACTCTATAATCTGAGCTAGGTGGATATGCTAAATACAAAGTGACCCGAGAACATACCCATGAGGAACCCCACAACTGATTAATGTTCTCCCTAAGTTAAAATTACAACATATTGACAAAAAGTAGTAGTATCAAATAGAACCTGAACCAGTTTAACACACATATAGAGTACATAAAAAAATATGTAAAATTGAATATTTAAAGACAGAATTTATGGATTCATCACTGTTTAGGATATAGGTGAGATAAATCTACTTCTTTTTTAAAATATATATATATATCCATATTTTTATATATTTATGCCAATACTTAATTAAAAAAAATCATTTCAGGTTTGACCAGACCGAGTTTTGAGAATTTAAACAGAAGATGATGAAATGCTTTCCAGATCCCTAAAATATTTGGACTGTTTTATAAGTTAGTACCAATAAAAAATGAGCGAACTTCCGAGTTCGCAGCATATTCTTCCACTGCTGAAAATGTTCACAACATTTCTTACTGACCGCAAATGTGAGTAGAAAAATCGTTTGGAAATTTTGTTTCTTAAATGCTGTGCCGCCCTCTGATGGAATGGTTCCCTGGGCGGTGTGCCACTAAAAATAAAAATGCACTCCATTAATGTAGATTTTGCTTACATTAAATGTTAATAAAACAGTTTTCAGGTATTTCATCTTAAAATTAAATGAATTAATGCCACTATGTCATGTTGTTGAACTTTTGAAGTGAAGTCTAAGTGCATTCTGAGACAAGCATAACTTGATATAAAAGCTTCATGTGAGAAGATCTGACTTTTGTTTTTCTTGTATAAAATGAGACTGCTACACTTGTCAAGTTGATTTGTTTGTCATTAGGCCACAACAGAGTTGAATATCCTGCTAAATCGTATTCATTTGCAGGGCGGATGCGTGTTTAAGGGACTTGTCAAACAGAATTAGCTGTCACTGAGGGTGTGTCTACGTTGTTTTGGATGACTTTCAGTCACAGGCCACTGCTGTGCTGACGTACATTTTTATAACACACACAGTAACGTAACTGTGCTGTTACTTAATGCTCCCTACAGCCAGATCAAAGTCCAGTCATGATAAGAATAGTAACATTTTCAGGGTTTTGAACAGTTTAAACCCTGATATGCTCTGACGGAAATACATAACCAGGCGTAGATTTTTCTGTCCAACAAAGAAGCATAATAAAAAATCATCAGAGTCAAATTCATCTCTAGATATACATTTAAAAACAGAGCAATTTATTCAAAGAGTGAAACATTTTTTTAAATAGTTTGTTAGGCATAAACTGAGTATCAGATGTCATGTCACTTGATTACCTCCTTCTCCAACATGCGAACCCTCCCACCTATCTGAGAAATTCCTTCAGTTTTCTGTAAAGCCTTGCATCTGTCTTATCAGCTGCCAGATGTGAAGTTTCCTCAGTTAGAGCACAAAGTGAAGAAAACCTCAGATGAAACATAGAATAACTATTGGGAATCCGTCTGATTGAGCTGACCCAGGTTCAGGTGTGTTTCAGGCAAATTTCTGCCTGTGGTTGAAGAGACACAACTTTGACATGGCAACTAAACGAGTGTTTAACCAAACAATCCCTTGCATACTTCAGGTGTGATGTCTTTGTACGTTAACCCAACCAACCAGTTACACCAGCTTTAGTTATGGTGTGGTTTGCATAAGCAGAAAGACAAACAAGCATATTTCAGGATTGTTGTTATTTTTCTGTTCATTCAAAGTTCTGGAAAGACTTTACAATGGAGGAGCTACAGCTTGTTTTTCCACATCTGGTTTGGTCTAGATTTGGTTTGGTCACAGTGCGCCCCCAAGATCAAATATCAGCCAACAGCTTAAATTCAAATTAACATTTTTCACTTTTTTAACATCCATTTGATTCTCAACAAGTTGTAAAAACAGCCCAAAAAAAAAAGCCTTAAAAAAACACCCAGATGTTCTTTTTATAATAAGTGAGCGGTTTTTGGTGCCGTTTTAAAAACCTCCCGATTTTTAAGTCACAATAAACAGAAATTGCATTGTTACCTAGCAACCCCAGTCAAGCCCAGCCCGTCACCTAGCAACCAAACAGAGCTCCAACAGACATAAAATCACCATCTTTTTTTTGCCAAAAGGAAAATCTAATTTGCCAAAAAATGACGTAGGTTGTCATTTTAGGAAGGTGGCAATATCCAAAATAAAAAAAAAACAAAACAACCAAAAGCAATAAATAAAATAAAAATAAAACCACAAATGAAACTATTAAATATAATTGATTATTAAGGATTTGCTTCATAGTCTCTTCAAAAAAAACATGAAGGATCAGGCAAAAATTCCAGTGAGGACTTTTGGGATTAAGATCATTTTAATCCATTATGTAGTTAATTGATTTATTGCTTATTCAGACATTATTCTTGATATCACTCGTTTTTTTCTTATTTTATTAATATTTTACCTCACCTGTAGTCATAAAATGTAAACTGTGACCCACAGAGGGAGATCCTGGATACCTGCATAAATAATGCACTTCCTGATGCCTTGAAGGAAGTCAGCTGCAGTGACTCAATTTGCATAAATGAGTTGAAAAACCTCATTTATGGTTTAAACAGTTATGTGTTGCTGAGGCAGGAAGCCTCCTAGATCGATTGAGAGAGTAAAAAATAGGTTTTCTCGGCTCTAAGTAATCTTAATTTAGCCTTTTGCTGTTGTGCATCTGTGAAGTATTTATATGATGAATTTAAACACTGCAAAAACACTAAATCTTTTTTTTCCTATTTTTTAGTGCAAACATCTTAGCATGCTAGAAATAAGACAAAACTAAATTAAAAGTAGCTTTTCAGCGAGATATAGGAGCTTGTTTTAAGTAAACAGTTTCTTAATATTTTTGAAAAAGTACTACTTCCCCTGGCAGATTATTTCACCTATAACAAAACATTTATCCCATGTTATAAGTGAAATAATCTGCCAATGGAACTAATACTTTATCCTCAATATTAAGGAATTATTGACTTAAAACAAACTGCTATGTCTCACTGAATCCTTGTAAGTTAGTTTTGTCTTATTTCTAGTGTACTAAGACATTTTCACTAGAAACTAGACCAAAAATACTTTTTGTGTTTTTGCAATGAAGAGCTGGTTTGGTCATTGTTGTGACATTTTATTGCAGCAGTTGACTTCCTTTTTACACGAGCATGCCCTATGATGTGTTCTAGAATATTTTTTTAAAGTCATAAAAATAAGTAATTTAAGAAATAAATACAGCTCTGTGACACATTTAGTTTTATTTTTGAGCCACTAGGGAAAACACTAATTAGAAAACTGTTGCAAGATTGGCACAAACATGCAAACATAAAGGTTTGTTTTGTTACAGTTTTCTCTTTTCTCTAATGAATCAATAAATTTAGGTAAGGAAGGATATTTCCATTATCCAATTACAATACAGTATCAGTGTTGCATAAATGAAAAGCCTGGCATCGATTAGCTGTGATCCTTTTAAAAAAAGATAAATGAAGGAAAGGAAAAGCGTCGAAAATTAAAAAAACAAAAACACAAAAAAAAACACAACACGGGAAACTTTAAACCACTAATACTACCAGGTCTAATCTCCAGCCTATTACATCAGAAACATTTAATTATGTGGCCAGGGAGGCTTGTAATCCAACCCTTTCTGTGTTTCCATTCACTGTACACAAAGGTGGGAGGCTGAGCTGACGGGGAAGCCCGGTCCAGGCAGGATGAGGTAAAGGTCTGGCCCCTCATCAAAAGACCCGACTTAACTCCTCTTTTCCTCCTGCCACCCCTCCTGTACAGGGTTTTGTGTTTGTTAACAAAGCAAGCATTTGGGGAAGGTTTAGCTAAAGGAACCCAACCCAACCACCACTCCCATTTCACATTAATTATATTTACGTGTTCTGGTCTCTGTGGTGCATGTTTAAACTCTGGCACAAAGCTTGTTTGCTGCAGCATTAGAGTTGATTTATGTAATTCAGTGCAAACCATGTAGCAAAAAAAAAAAAAAAAAAGGTCCAAAAGCACTACTTCAAGGCTAAAGTTTGCTGCTGGAGTTTATAAAAAGTAAAGTAAAGTGCGAAGGCAGCAATTTGCACTAGAAAGAGCAGGATTTCACAGTTGGAGACTATTCGTGAATTGCTTTGGGGGCTTGCGTTAGTGTTATTCCCAAGTGACTTTCAGAAGAGAACTTTGTGTGTTTTCAGTAGAAAACGTGGAAAATGTCCCGCCTGTGAGACGCACAGCTCAAACAACCAGTCTTCTGTCAGAGAGCTGTATCCCTCCTCCTTCCCCCTTGGCGTTATCAAGATTACGTCAGCGGTGCTTTGAATCCCTTCACAACGTGAACAGCAGAACAGCAATGCAGTAGGTCAAAGGTGTATGTTGAGGCATCACAGTCATCCTGTGGTCAGAGTTTAATGGGGCACTTACTGGCTTTAGTGCAACAACTGTTGGACTAAAGCTCACAATCTGCAGTTTACAGTGCATTTTAAATTCAACAAACGGAACACCAGTTTCCTGAGTTCAGTGCAAGCGATTATTAAATTTGTGTACATTTGTGAATATTAATGCTATGCTGATGAACATACCGTGTTAAATATTCAGTAAAAAAGCAAAAACAAAACATAAATACTATAAATTTTACAGATGAGTTTGAGTTTAGTAGGCTAACATAAAAACACACAAAATGTACTGTTATCTAAAGCAAATGGAAAATAAAATGCAAAAGAAAAAAGTTACATTGTTGTAACATAAGTGTGATAATTGTTAATGCTACGTTATGCAAAAATGTAAATGTTTAATGTCATCTTTGAACAAATTGACCATAAATTCAATGCAAATGTTAGCATACCAAACTTTTACCGCTAACTGTCGCATTTCCATAACATAAATCTAAATGTTATCAAGCTAACATGCACAGGCTGAACCTGCTGCCCATAAATATGACTATTTCTACAGTGCTAACACGCTAAAAGCTAAGTGCTACTTAAAACCTTTCCATAAGGTGAATGTTACTATGCTAACATTAGCGTGCTAATCTGTACATGGTAAATGTCCACTTTCTACATCAAATATATTACTGTGCTAATGTTAACATAGTAATTTCTTAATTTTACTCAACACAATGAAGCTAAACCATAAACAATAAATCTTGTCAAAAGATCAATGACAATTTAGTATAACTGGCATCAAAAAATCAAACTGCTTACTATCAAATAAACTATGCTAACATTAGCATACTAAAAAGATGCTATTTTTAGCATTAGCCTAATGGCAATTTTCAACAAACAATATTTTAAAGTGAGTGTAATATGCAACGACTAAGATGTTGATAGGCTTTTTCTCACCATGCTAATGTACTCAGTTTGTTGTAATTATGATATAATAAACACTAAACACAAACTGGCTTTGAAGACCTTTTGTTTTATTTTCAATCAAGGGCAACCGTGTTCAAATTAAAGGCATGTTTTTCAGTCATTTAAACTAATATTTGGCATCTTAAAGTTTCCTGTACTGTGTTTGCTTAGTTCATGTGACTTTCTTGAATGGCTGAATCGGAAACAAACTGATTAGGTTTCCAGTTTGGGAATTGCATTCACCTTGTTCTCAGGTGCAATTATTATTGTTTGCATTCAAAGGCAGCATGAGGCCTCTGGATAAATATCAGTTTAGAAAAAACCTAAATTCATTAGTTGGCAGCACATCAAGTCCAATTGTGTAACTATGATGTCATTGCTATAGATTTCAGTGTGAAGAGTTACGTCATTGTTCTGGTTGTTCAGGCTCTGCAGCCTTAGCGCCCTTGGAAAAAAACTGCAACCTGCTTTAACAACTTCCTCACTCTGTTTTTCTCCCACAGAAGTGGTACAGGCTGCGCATGGCAAAGTGGAGGAAAGAGCAGGGTCTACCACCAACGATTGGATCAGTGCTGGACTGAGATTTTCTGACCTCCTCATGATGCACAAACTCTTCTTAGCTGACCTTCTTCCTCCTCAATGGGCTGACCAACCTTTTCTCTTCGCCTCACCACATGTCCATCCCTCCTTTTTGTATCTGTGAAGCTCCTTTGTCTTTGCAGAATATGAAGTTGTTGGTGTGCCATTGTAACTGCCTTGTTTACATAAATAAACATGATGTTATTGTAAGTGGAAGGAATTTGCTTTTACATTTGACAGGAAGCAGGATTATAGAATGGAGGGAGGATGAAGTGCTTGCTTTTGTTTTTTGGTTGGTCTCAGCCGTAAAAATATGTAAGAGTATCTGCTTTACAATAGATACGAAACATGTGTGGTTTAATCTGGAATGTTACCATGGAGACGGTGAGGGAAACAATGGGTTAAACCAGTGCAGGTGATGTAATTTGTTACCTTTATTCCCTAAAGCTAGCATCTCTGTCTTAATGTTGCGCTCCTTCCTCATATTTGTTATGTTTTGATTCCTTTTTTATTGCTGTTTTTTGTTTTTATTTTTGTACAGCACTTTGGTCAGCTGCTATGTTGTATTTTAAGTGCTTTAGAAATAAAGTATGGAAAAGTTTGAATACTGTAAAAAAGGATATGGAAATGTTCATTACATGTTTTTTTTTTTTATCATTCTTAGGTCAGTTCTGCCTATTTTGAGCTGCTTTCATTTAATTTTATTTACTCATTTATTTAACCGGGACAATGCACACAAACAGGACAGAACAAGTCTGTAACTGAGCATGTAGTTGCAGCTAATTTGCAACCCCAGTCCTTGGTTGAAGATTTCTATACATGAAAATACATATCAATCAAAATACAATAAAATATGTACATTATATCACTTTAAGTCCAAATAAGCTGCTGCTGGTCATGCCACCCCAACTCAAGATTTACAATCACACCTGAAAATAACTGCAAAACAGATAATCAATTATACAGTAACACAGCTTTGAAAAGCAGAAGTAGAGTCTCCTGCACAATCAACAAGAATGCAGCCAAAACACTGTTTTCCAGCAGCCATTGTACAGTGAATACAAAGGTAAAACTAGCTGACCAAACATTCTGGAGCTCAGTTTGGGTTGCTAGGTAACAAGCTGGGCTTTGCTAGGGTTGCTAGGTGACGGGCAGTGCCTGCTGATTTGTGACATAACATTCCAGAGGATTTTGAAACAATTAATTTTCCAGATACCAAAAAGAAAAACATTAACTTATTGGCAAAAACAGAGATTTAAAGCTCTTTAGCTGCTTTCAGAAGCAGTAGAAACCCAAATGTAAGTACAAAAATGTGCAAAATGTAAAATTTTGCATAATTGGTTCTCTTTAAAGAGAAAATTAGAGGTTTCAAACGCAGACAATCCACTATAAAGCCTTGAATGTTCTCTCAAGAGCCAGGAGGTGATGTAAGAGAAAATGATCTTTCCAGTGAACAAGCCTGGAGTAAAACAGAAAAACAAACACACACTCGCTGATCGTGGGAAATGCTGAGCTTGAATAAAACAAACGACCAACATGTAACAGATCTGTTCACAGAGCGGCTTTTTCAAAGGTGTTATGAGCTTATTAGCGCTCATCTGCTCTCATATTATACAGGCTTTTACTCCTCATTTTGACTGCAGCCCCTCTTTGCTCATGCAGAACACACAGTGTGATGTTTAGTGAGCCCAGGGGATTTTTCCTCTTCAACCAAGTGTAAAAAAAAGTCACACCCACTGAAGAACAAGTACATTTTTATATTCCCTGCTGAAAACACACATTATTTATCTCAAGACCCCCCCCACCCACTCTTCTCTCTCATAAATCATAGATTTAATCTCACAATTTGGATTGCTTAACATCACTAAATGCTTTCAGGGTTAAATGGAATATTTTTCTTCTGCGGTTGCCTCTAAATACATCTTGTATTTATTAATATGTTGTGCTTTTCAGTGACTTAGTTGATGCTATATGTTATGTATCATTGTGGTTTCTCTATTTTTCTCTCTCTCTTTCTGCAGTTGAAGAAGCAAACTTCCAGTTGTTTTATTGTATTTTCTCCATCCTTTTCCCCTCTCTTCCATTATTATCTGAAAAACTTGTTTCCCGCCCCTCTCCTGTGGGGGCGCTGCAACCAACAACTCCTGACGGAAATGACATGAAAACCTCCAAAGAAGACACGACCAAAGAACTTCCTACTTTGCAAAATGGAGATTTTAGAGGTTGTTGAATTTCTCTTTTGTCTTTGGTAAAAGACCACAACCCATTTCTCCCGCCAGTGCCAGACTCTCATGTTTGTTTTGGTTGTACTTACCCAGAATGCCCTGCATTGTAGTTCTCTTCCTGCTTTTGGAGCAATCTCTGGACCTCTTGGTGTTCACATATGCATTTGAGTTGCAGTAATTCCCCAAACAAACTGGACTTTCTAGGCAAATTAACCAGAGTTCAATTAAAGGGGACTAAACATGGCTTTGAATGCACCCTAATTTTTTTTCTTCACTTCCCTTTCTTTCTTTTTTTAGTTTCTTTTTTCTCTATTTCCAGTTTCATTTGAAATAAACCCAATGAAATTTATTGTAGAGTTATATATATCAAGTGGAACATTATAGAGAAAGATGTAACATTCATCATCGCACTTCTCTAAACTTTCCCTTCCCGTCCTTTCACCTTTTCTTCTGACACATTAGCATCTGGGAGAATAAAGTGTATTCATGCATTAGAAAGATCCATTCAGACTTAAATTCAATAGAAAATCTGTGGCAGAACTTGAATATTAATGTTCATAGATGCTCACGGTTCAACCTGGCTGAGCATGAGTTATTTAAATGGTAATAAAATACACAAAATTTGTAGTTGTAATGTGACAAACTTGAAATGTTCAAGAAAGTTGCTGTAAGTATAACATTGGTTTAGCAGGTAAATGTCCCTATGAAGATTATAATGCAGTTAGCAAACAGGACACAACATGAAACTAATTTCCAGATCTACTCTCAAAGACAAATTTACCCAAAAGTAAAAGACTTAGATGCGATGGGTTGTTTAAAGTGGGAATTTTTAGAGCAGAGTCACTTAAAATTGTATAATGAATGAAAAGTAATTGTGTTTTGACAATCCCTTTGTAAATGTTTAAACACCAGAGGTCATAAAGCTGAGTCAGTTTTGGTCCAACATGTTAAAATGTCCATGCAACTTGATTAAGATGTGATGAGTGTGAACAGAATAGGAATGGATTGTTTTTGTCTGCTGCTTAGAGATTTCTGCAGAGCAGCAAAGAATCTACTGAATTCAGCCTGCATCACCCTCTTTCCGCCTGACTTCACAGAAGAGACCGCTTTATACCCACACAGACTAAATTTAATCTGTGAATTTCCTGATTTCTCATCGAGTTGTTTTCTGCAGCTGGTTGGGTTTCAGACCTCAACAAAGCTACTGTTCTGTTTTAGCTGAGCAGAGTTTGATTATGATAAAGTAACCAGAAACTCAACAAACACAGACTGTAAAACAATAACATGATTGGTTTGTATGTTTATGCTAATTGCTAAACCAGATATTTACATACACTGAAAAAAAAGACAGAAAACTGACAGAAATCAGACCAAATTCTTCTTATTATTTCTATTTGCGAAATGCCAGAAAACTTAGTGAGAATTTTCTTTGGAAACACAGATAACTGACTTTTAAACTGTATGACAATGTCAAACCTTTTGGGTTTCCTTTTACAAACACCTGATAGGTTAAATAAAACATTTGAGTTAATTTGAGTCACACCTGTGGGTGTATTTTAAGGCCACACCTGAAATAATCACTGCTTTCTTGTTTAGCACAATGGGAAGATCGAAAGAAATCATCCAAGATATCAGGAAGAGAATTGTGCAGCCGCACAAGTCTTTTAGAGTCTTTAATAGTTTTTATTACATATAATTTAGCTTTACTCTAGTTTTTATTAGATATAGTAGTAGTTTTAGTTTTTTTAAATATTTTGGTAAATTTTTTGGTGCAAATTCAAAAAGTATTGTATTTGATTATGTATGCATTGATTGGGTAATAAATATGAAAACTAAGGATATTATATTAATAATTTCAGTATGCTTTAGTTAGTTTTATAGATGCATGTTATTGTTCCAGTTAGTTATAGTTTTTCCCCACTATTTACTATTTTTACTTATTTCAGTTAATAATTTTTTTTTTCCCATTTTCAGTTTTCATTATCTTGATTGCTCTTCTTAACTATAATAACTTTGTTTTTGTTTGGACATCACAAATCTCAGTCCTGTGGAGAAACGGTGGGAAGATCTGAAATCTGCTGACAAAATGGACTCGGTTCCAGCAGTTCTGTCAGGAGGAGTGGACCAGAACTTCAGCAAACTACTGAGAAGTTTGTGTAAGAAAACCCAAAAGTTTTGAACCATGTGAAAAAGTTTTCTCACATTTAGCAAATGGAAGTAATTTTGGTAATTTTAGCTAAGCTGGAACAAGAAAAGTTTTGTCTGATTTAACTTCAGACAGTGAGAAAGAAATAAGTTTGTGTCTTTTTATTCAGTGTATGCAAAATGTTTCAACTGTAGATATTTTAAAAATCCACTCTCTGAAATTACATTTTTAGAAACCTTTGTATAATTTTAAATGACATTACTCAAATTTTGGCCAAACTTGGATGAATTAAATGCTAACAACTTAATTGGTACTTTTCCTGCTTTATTTTATCAGCAGCAATCCCCCACCTACTGTATTCAGAAATCTCCCCATAACATCCATCCTACAATCACTCTTCCTTATTTTACAACACAAACAGTGGCTGATTGAAAAAACTCACTCGAGTTTAGAAGGTGAAACCCGGCAGATTTATTAGTCCAAACTCACAGCAGCAGCTTCATGTGGAGCTGCTGCTGCTGCCAGTTTCTCAGAGCTCTGGGAAAATTTACTGAAGGCCCTTTTGTTGGGAGAAAGTTCCTGTTTCTCCGCCATAACGGAGCTGATATGCCCTCAAGTGCAGGGACTTATTTTCTCAAAAGCTCTGCTTTCTGGTGCACATCTATGTCGTTCTTTATTATAGTTTTTCCTCATTTCTCACAATTAGAAAGATCAAAACTTCTTGTTCAATCTAATCATTGTCACTTGTGCACAGCAAAAAAGTGTTTTCTTATTTCTGCCAACAAATTGCAAACATCATCAATGTGCAAACATTAATACTCAAGATGGCAATGAAAGAAACATTGCTAAAACACTTTTCAATAAAGTTAATTTTAGACATTTAAAAATGGAAGTAAGAAAATATCTCCAGCAGCCCACACACACAGCTTTAAGGAAAAACACCTAAATAACTCAAGAAGTTAAGAGCCTCAGTGAAGTTTCCAGCTTTGTGGTGACTGCAGCTACAACAACGAGCTGGCGGTGTTGATTTCATTTTGTTTGGCCTGGAAAGTGAAAATGTTCTGGGTTTGTTGTAATAGTAACACACAAGGTTTGTTGAATTAGGATAAAAACAGAGTTCATTCATAAACAACTCTCTTAAAAACTAGATGTGGTGTAAATTGCAACTAATTTCAATCGTCTAATAGATTAACAAATATAGATCTAGTTTCTTCTTAGGATAATTCCATTTAGCCATTATAGATGAAATCGGACTGGATTTTTTATTTATTTTTTTCAAATGTGCAGCCTCACTTTTACAGCTAAAAAAAGAACTGAAACGAAAAACATAATGTAAAGCAACACAAACTGTTGTGCATTCGATCTAGACTAATTCACATACTCAGAGAGAACCACAACGGCATTGTGCAAAGTCTGAAACACATGGTTTTAATAAAAACTCAGCAGCGGAGAGAAAACCACGTGGATCCCTGCTTACAGCTTGCAGTGAGAGATATGTTTTATTTATGAGGGGTTTGATTTCTCTGCAAGAAGCTCAGAAATTTAAAGTGGCAATATTTTTCAATCATGAAATTACAGCAATTCAAAGTTTCATTCCCAGAAATGGATGCATGAGATTTATTGTGTGGGGATCTTTGTGAAAGTCTGAAACTGTGATACAGTTTACAGGTGACCGTTTAACTGTACAAACGACGGTTTCTGAATGGCAAACGACGGTTTCTGAATGGCACATTATTTTATTAGCAATAAAATACTTGCAGCCTTTGTACACCTCATACAGTGGTATTTAATTTCCCTTTGGGATCAATAAAGTAGTTTTGAATTTGAATTTTGAAAACCAGCTGAACAAATGTGGTAGAACTCAGCTTGGGTTGCTAGGTAACATGCTGGAGTTTTCTGGGGTTGCTAGGTAACGGTGCAGTGGGGAGGTTTTTGAATCGGCTCAGTTTCCGGTCACCAAAAAATATTAACTTATTGCCAAAAAATTGGTGGGTGTTTTATTTTTTTAAGTGCTTGGGTTGCTTTTAGAAGCAGCACAAATCCAAATCTAAGTATAAAAACATGAAAAATGTGAATTTTGCATGATAAGTCCTATTTAATCACAGTTAATTTAGGACTTTAAAAAAGGGGCATTACTTTTTCACATTTTTGTATTTACTTGCATTTAACTTTATCCAATACTAGCATTTGTTTGATGATGTGAAACATTTAAGTGTGACAAAAAAGCAAGAACAGAAGATGGCTGTCATCAGGTAAACACTTTCACAGTGCTATATAATCAGAAATAAAGGCAACACTCTGAAGAAACAAACAATTTGGGAACAATTTTAAGAAATATAGAATTTTCCTAGTATTTCCACTGAAGCTTATTGGGTTTTGCATCTCTCAGGCTCCACTCTGGCTCCTGTGGAGGAATGTAGTCTTTGTGAAGCTGCTTTGGTGCTGCCAGCGTCTCAACTCGAACACTTGCTGAAGCCTTTTTTGCTGCTCTTGAGACCTGTTTAAAATTTAGCATGAGACAAAACAAAACAAAAAAAAAGAACATCAAAAATATACTTCTAGCTGATGATTAATAAAAACAGTTCACCTGAAATTAGACAGCTGATTAAGTTGAGATAAAACTTCTGTTATAGTCGTCAAATAGCTTTGAGTTTGTTCAAAGTTTGTTGTTTGGAGCAGGGCCGGCCCAAACCTTTTTGGGGCCCTAAACAGATTTTCATTTTGGGTCCCCCATACCTATATCTTGGTGCTCTTGGGGGCCCTAAGCAGCCACTTAATATTTAAAAAGCTGAATGAGATGACACTTTACAGACGGCTTTTGCTTTCTTACAATCCAGATTGGTTCCTCGAAGCTTCCCAGCTGGTAGCAGATGTTGCTCTGCTTCAGTTTGGGCAGCGACAGCTGGGCAAGTCGCTGAGATATCCGAGCTGTTCTGGACGCTAAGGAGACGATGGAAGCAGCGCTCTGTGGGACAAAAATGGAGGAAGTTCTGTTTTTCTTTATGTAACAGATCCAAATGATACAACAGAACAAAGTTTAAGCAGCCTTAGCTTAGCAATTGTTCCAGTAAAGTTTCTCCAAACCGAATGTGAGGTTTTCCAGTATCGTACCTCCCTGTTGCTGCGGTAGTCAGGATGGATCTGTTTGGGTTGTGAGAGCTGCAGCAATCGAGCGGTGATGATGACGTTTCTCACTCGGGGATCAACGTGCCAAATGGGACAGTTGTTCTCACACAGAGGTGTGTGAAGGGACCTGTGGGACAATGAAGTGACACTTTTAACATCTTACCTGGAATAGAGCGGGGATCATCTACACTGCAAAAACACAAAATCTTACCAAGTAATTTTGGTTTAGTTTTTAGTGCAAATATTGCAGTATGCTTGAAATAAAACAAGATTAATTTATAAGTAACTTTTCAGAAAGGTATGTCAAAACTTTTATAATATTAATTAAAAAGTATTAGTTCTGCTGGCAGATTTGTTCCACTTATGGGAAAAATATCTTGTTATAAGTGAAATAATCTGCCAATGGAACTAATACTTTTTCACCAATATTAAGGAATTATTTACTTCCTGTGTCTTACTGAAAAGTTACTTGTGTTATTTGAAATGTACTGAGATATTTTCACTAGAAATTCAACCAAAATTAAGATTTTCTGTTTTTGCAGCGTAAGCTGTTTGTCATCTTCCTCTTTGACCAATGGATAATTTGAGCATTTCCAAATTAAAATACCATAATTTGAAATTAAGTTCAAACAGGAAGCACTTAATTTGTTCTTACTGCAGTATTTTTTCTTTTAATTTGAAATTTGACTTTTTAGTATTGGTCTGTGTCTGGGAACTTTTAATTTGAAAGTACAGGGTCTGTTTACATGGAGTGACATTATGTTATTTGTTTGTATAATTACAATCATTATGGACTTTTAAATACCTAAAACCTAACTTTATGTTTTTGTGTGTCTGATTACATAATTTGAAAACATTAAATCTGAAATGACTCAGTACTTAGAATTTTTTTTTTACCAAATACTTTTTACTCTTTCTTGAGTAATTTCTCAAATGGATTTTTTTTTCCATTCTCATAAATATGTGTATGACAAACTCCTCTACAGTGTCGGTGACTTTTCTCCTGGCAGTTTATGATATCCAGTTTATTTATTCCAATTTAAGCTTTATATGTTTTTTCCAGTCATATTTCCCTTTAAGGCTGTAGCATATATTTCCGTTCTCCACAGAGTTATTTTTCCGCTTTATTTATCTCTCCGCTGGGGATGGCTAAATTATAACCAAGGGTTTTCATTCCCATCACATTTAAAGTTGAGCCTCTGGAGTTTTTGTAACTGAAAATATGAATGCAGTCTCCAAATCCAGCAACACCGAGTTCATGATTTATAAAAAGATTTCCGTGGTTGTTCCACGAACATCCCGGGGGTCTGAACTGTGTACAATAAGCTCCATTGTCTCGTCTCCCACAGCCTGACACTGAAATAACAGATGTCCGAACGCTGGTGTCGGACCTGAGCCTTTTCTTCGTCTTTTCATGTTTAAACAATAAAACGCTGCGTTTGACTGCGATTAAAATCAAGACTTTGGTTTGGATTGTGGCCGCCACGATTTGGACGCACACAAGCTCTGTTGGGAACATGATTTAAATTTAAAACAGAAAATGTCATAAATATGTCTTGCTGTGTTGCTCATTAGTCATCAGAAAACGGAAATTTGACCTTTCACCTACAGATTACAGTTTATTTTCTACAGCTCCCTTCAAAATGACCTCAATACGACCTAATCCAAACTTCTTTTGTAAGCAGTCGGGGTCCATATTCTTTTGCAAATTTATTGTAAATCTTAAATCTTTTTAATTAAACATGCAATATTTTCATAATATTTAGTTACTGGTCTCTCAATTGGAGACTGTATGATGTTTTTATCACTTTTGATTTTTGTGTTTTTATGATGTAAAGTACTTTGAACTGCCTCTTTGCTTAAATGTGCAGTTAAGATTTTCTATGCAACATTTATTTAACCAAGAATCTCTCATTGAGATTAAATATCTCATATTCAAGAGAGACCTGGGTAAGATTGGCAGCAACACACCAACAACAAATCAAAACTACTGATAGCAAAACCCAATTAGAATACATTATAATTAATAAAGGAAGAAAGATAAAGAATAAACACAGGACTAAAATACAATAAAATTGATTGACTGAATGAATGAAACAGCGTTGAAAAGGAACAATTTTATCAATATTAAGGAATTATTGACTTAAAACAGGCTCCTGTATTTTGCAGAAAAGTTACTTGAAAAAAAGTTTTGTCTTATTTCAGGTGTATTAAGATATTTAGACTTGTTATACTTGTTATTTTGTGTTTTTACTGTGTGATTGAACTGAAATTATTTCTTTGTTAAAGTGCCTTGAAATTACATTTGTTGTAAAAAAAAAAAAAATGCTAGATAGGCTTTGGAAAACATAAACAAATAAATTTCTAAATAATTTTTAAGTAAAATACATTTACTATACATTGAACAACACTACATCTTTGCATATATTAATCATATTTATCAAGTTTACTTGATAAACTTAAAATTATTAATCATTACCAATACATTTTCCCATATAATTTGTTATACATGATAGTGGATATTTATAAAAATAAAAGTACATATATTTTGGGATTTATTATATTATATATGGCAATGTATGGAAAGCAGCAGTTTATTTTTCTCTATATTTTAATATATTACTTGATTATACAGATACATATATTTGTAATACATATTTTGCATTTTAAATAATATATTAGAATATATTCCATTATATTTCCAGTAACTGATTGGTAAATATATTCTCTTTTTGTAAGGGTCATCCATGCTTCCTTACTTGGAGTCTCTCAAAACATCAACAACATTTCTGCTAATCCTCTAATAGGTTATTAATAATGTAAAAAAAATCTCATATGTCAAATTTTCTTGGTTTTTAAAGTCTGTATGTTATATATTAATAAAGATATAAAAACAATCATTTAATTTACTCCCTTCGTTACTTTAAAGCTCCTCAAATCACATCACGTAAACCAGATCAGCGACATTCACATGACCTTGAATTATAAAATTCAAGGTCATGTTTGTGTTTGAGTTTTTACCCCGGCTCCTGAGGGCCACAGCTCCTCTTTCTGGGCGCCGACAATCGCAGAGTATTTTCGTACTGAGATGTCTTGGAGGAAGGATGCCTGGTCTTCCTGAAGACGCTCGCCTCTTCCTCCTCTTGTTTCCTGCAGGAAAATGGAAGCCATTATATGTTGTACATCTCAGACAAAAGAGCGAGAAGGAAGAAGGAAGAGGCAGACAGAACAATGGTGGAATGTAACTCCTGGTTTAATGTTGGATGCATGAGTGGAAAACCACCTGAAGGCAGGAAATATTTACATTTTCATATGCAGTAAGGACTGTATCATGACACATGATGTGAAAATTCTGATTAACTCAAATAAGAACTGATTTTAATTATATAGACTTTATAAAAGGGTGGTTTAAATAATTGTTATGTATGTTTTTATGCAATATCTGCATAGAATAGCTACAACTCTGCAAAGACATAACTTATACCAAGTAATTTATTTCTAGTTTGTAGTGTAAATATCTTAGTACACTTAAAATAAGAGACAAATAACTTACAAATAAACTTTCAGCAAGAAACATGAGCTTGTTTTCGGTAAATAATTTGTTAATATTAATGAAAAAGTAATTATTTCACTTATAACATGGGGAAAATGTGGATGTGTCTGTTTAGCAAACAGAGGTTTATAAATAAGTCTCAACAGAAAAAAACCCTCTAAATGTTTTCATCTCCACGCCAAACCAGCTGATGACTCCTATTATCTTCTGCTCCAGTGTAATTATCATTATCAGGGGTCCTTCCTGTGTGGGCCTCTGATTAAATTACCCTGAATATCGCTGAGGCAGAGAAACAACAAACTCTACCTACAATCCTCACTTATCACCGTCCGGTTGAGCCTGACAGCTCTCCGGGGAGATCGCCTCCAACCTGGCATCAGTCCTGAACATTACTTTGCAGCCTCTTACATCCACTTTGTGAAAAACTCCCCACACAAATATGTTGATTTACCGCGACACTGAAAGCCTGTCAGCAAAACACAAGCAGTCCTTCCTTTTTATCGTTTTCCAGACACTCGTCAATAATTCTGCAGGTGCCTTGCTTGCCTCTGGGGGTCCTCCCTTGCTGAGAAGCCTCTTTTGTGTTGGGCCAGGTATTGGATTCTTGCAGTTGGAGTAGCTCTGAGTGCGGCGGTGGAGATGGGCCATATCGGCTCCTGGTTGCCCCAGCTCACCTTCTCACTGATCAATAAAGGGACAAACAGTTTCCAACACAGCTATAAAGTTTCAAAAATGCACTAAAGGGGGAAGAAAATTGACATTTGAAATCGAAAACTACTTTTACACTGCAAAAACACAAACTCTTACAAAGTACTTTTGGTCTAGTTTCTAGTGAAAATATATTAGTACACTTGGAATTAGATCAAACTAATTTACAAGTGAGATATAGGAGCTTGTAAGTAACTCAATAAACCTAAATATTTAAAGATGCCTATTATGGAAAATCACATTTTGTACATTTTTATACTTCCATTTCTGCTCCTAAAAACAGTCTAAGAGATTAAAAAATAAAAAGAAAAAAATCACTATTGAGTTTTGGCAAAGTTAATGTTTTTTGGTGTCTTGAAAGCAATTTTCAAAATCCTCCTGATTGTTGAGTCACAGAGTGCTGTTACCTTGCAACCCCAGCAAAGATCCAGCACTTTTTTTTTTTTTACTGGTTTTACCACTGCAGGTGTTTTGTTGTTGACTTAACGTCCAGAAACCACTTGCTGCACTCTTGTTGGTTGTGCAGGAGGCTACATTTCTGCTTTTCAAAGATGTGTAGTTGTAAAATGCATACCTGTTTTCAGCCATTTTCACATGTGAATGTAAATGTGGAGTCAGAGGTTTGTGGTCATCAGCTGATTAATTGAATTTAAAGCAACAGAGGCCCTAAAACAGCTCATTAAGAAAGGAGCTCAAAATAATCAGAACTGAGAAGACTAAAATCTCACTAAGAATAATTTTGTGCAAAAAACTGCAATAAACAGGTTTACACTCCTATATGTTGATGAAAAGTTGAAAAGTTAGTTTTGTCTAATTTCAAGTGTAATCTTGAAAATAGGCCAAAAATACTTAAGATTTTGAGTTTTTGTAATGAAACACAGCTATGAAGTTAAAATAAACACACAACAGGAGGAATAAATGTTACATTTTAAATCTAAAAGACTAGTTAAACAGTTTGTATCAATAACCAGACTGAGTTTAGCCTTTTTTTGGATTCAGTTTCAGGTTGGATCAGTGACCGAATGTCTCAAAGCCGAACATTTTTAAGCTGTTAACCAGATCTGCAGAGGTCACTGTGGGGCTTTCTGTGGTTTCAGGAAAGAAAAGCTCAAGCTGCTCACCACGGAGTCGTCTCCCAGACTGTTTTTGAGGTTTTATGCTGCGCCAGCTCCAAGATTCTGCCAAATCACACAATCCACAAGACATGCATCCAGGTTAAATATGAGGGGAATTTAAGGGAATTCCACATGCAATCACCACCATAACTACAGCCCATATTATAACTCATAACAAACTCATAGATACATGAAGGATAAAACAGCAGCACCTCTTTGCGGGACCAAATCTCGGCCAGACACCTGCAGGTTTAAATGCATCAGAATTATCAAACTGAATTGATTTGAAGATGCAACGAGGAATCCGTAAACTTGCCTTGTTTTCCAGAAACCATATTCACCGTCTCCGCTGGACATGTCACAATAATCTGCTGCTGTTGCTATGGAGCCATGAGTCCCTAGCAACCAGCTGATGAGTCCTTGAAACTGGAGTCTGCTTTGTTACCGTCTCAGGATGTTGAAAGTGATACAAATGGGTCAGCGAGCAAAGAAGGATGATCTTCTGTTACCGATTCAAGACTTCATTTTAACATGACTGAAAATCTGGACCTAAAGTTTGCATCCATACTAAGATGCCAAATAAAAAATACTTTCAGCACCTTGTCTGATAACTTTGAATAAATACAAAATGTAGTTTTTAACTGATTTAATTTACTGAAAGAAAAAAAAGCTAGCCAAACCAACTTGGTTGCAATGGGGGAAAAAAATCATGAAAAACTCACATTAATTAACTAGAAGCCTGCAAAGTCACATCCAGATCTGATTTTACCAGAACTGAAGAATTAAGAAATCTCTTAAGCATGAAGTCAGGTAAAAGATCCAATTAAATTAAAAAACAGATGAGGAAGTCTAGCATCTATCAGTCTACAAAGTTATTCCTAAGGAACACCTGGATGATCCTGAAGACTTTTGGCAAAACATTCTCCTGATTGACGAGACAAAAGTGAAACTTTCTAAAAAAAAAAATTGTGACTTGTTAAATCTGATGTAAATCATTTCAGAAACTGAGCATTATTAGAGCAATTTCAAACAGTTGTCATGTTCTATTGAAGGCAGTTATTAGTTGTACAAAAGGGTCAGTTTTTAAACCAAAGTTCAAGAAGTGAAGCTATTTGGGTACAACAGACTTTCTCTTGTGTTTCATCTTTTCTTGCTACCTGCTGAAAATTTCCATTTTATGTAATGAACAATAAAATGTGTTATCTTGGATGAAACCTTTGGCAATAAATCCAAAATGTTTGCTTCTCTTTGTAAGCTGAAAATAAAAAGTGTTCCCAAATCATCACAAAATGAGGTCACAATATTCCCATGATGAAACGTCAGGATGTCATAGTAATATCTAAAGGTAATAAAGGATGTGAACACTTAGTTTTCCCCCTGAAAGGTTAAAGTTAGTTATTTTCTTAAAGGTTTTTTCACACTGAAGGCAGAAGAAGTCAGGAATTATTCAGCTTTATTTTCCATTATGTGGGGAATTTTTACATCACCTGTATGTCATCCAAAAATCAACCAGAAAGTGCGAAAAAAGAGTATTGAACAAATATTTGTCTCTTTTTATTGAAACTTTTAGTGTACCTCAGCTTTATGAAAAAGAAAATGAAATGGGTAAAATAAAAACATCCACCTGCTTAACAGCTTAAAAAAAAGAAATCCCGTCAACTTACGGTCAAATTAAACATTTAAAACAGAAAACAGTTTTTACCCAGTAAAATAAAACAGTGGTGTGTAGTGTTTCTGCTGCAGGTTTTTAATTTGAAATGAACAGAAGTTTAAATATAAATGAATCAGCTCATTGGCGGCTCCAAGTGGCTGAAAAACGTAACTGCTCTAAACTTGACCAATAACCAAATATTATTTTGTTACTCACATGAATAAAGCAAAAAGTGCAGACTTACTGATTCCCTCCAAGACACTTTAATGGGTTTATTTTTCTGTCTGTTATTTATTCTTTTCTTAAAGCACATTAATTAAAAAGAAATAATGTTTTAAAGCTCTAAAACACCTAAAGCAAGTAACAAAGTCGCCATGAACTTAAAACCTGTGATGTCTTCCTCACTGCATCATTTCTAAACCTCCATGATTTATCTGTCTCCAGAAACCATCTGGAAGATCAGGTCCCGAGCATCCTGGACCCCTGAGCTGAGCTCCGAGTTGCCCTTCCTCACATGGGTACCGATGAGGAAGAGCCGGCGGTCTCCGGCTTCAGACAGGGACAGAGCGTCGTGGAGGTCAGTGATGTTACAGGATGTGGGAAGATCCTGGAATCAGAAAATAAACATGACGACACACCTGGCTTCAAATAAATAAAGCAACTCTTTTGACTTCATTAAAAGTAAAACTCATAGTTAGCTTTTAATTTTTATTAAAAGAGGACCTTTTACGCAAAGTTTCCACATGTTTGTACTTCCATTTGGGTTTCTACAACTTCTAAAAACAGCCCAAGCACTGAAAAAACAAAAACACCTAGCCGTTTTTTGACAAGAAGTTGAAAATGACTTGTTTCAGAAACCTTCGGAATGTAACAAATCAGCAGGCACTGCCGGTTACCTAGCAACCCCAGCATGTTTGTTCATCTGGCTGTATGCGTATGAGCTATGCAATGGCTGCTGGAAAAGCCAACAGTTTTGTTGCTGACTTACAATCTAGAAACCTGTTGTAGCATTCTTATTGGTTGCACAGGAGGCTCTACTTCTGCTTTTCAAAGATGTAAGGTTGCATAATTATGCAACTGTTTGCAGCCATTTTCACATGCAAGTGTTAGGGGGCGTGCCCAGAAGCAGCTTATTTGGATTTAAAATGACAAGAGTCCCTAAAACTACAACATTGTATTAGGGCCATTGTAAATTTCCACCAAAAAATTTATAAATTGAGATTAATTTGAGAAATATTCTCGAAAATACTTGGAAATTTTCTGAACTTGTTAAAGTAAAAAATTTAAGAAGTTGAACATTTTAAATCTGATTTTTTTTTTTCTTGCAAATGTTCGACTATTAGAACTCAGAAATTTTGAAGTTTTTTCAAAAAAATAAAAAAATTCTGAGATTAATCTCAAATTTTCTGTTTTTTGGCAGAAATTTACTCCCTTTATCCATCTACAATGGCCCTGATATGAGACGTACTAAAGCAGGAGTTCAAAATAGGCAGAACTGACGTAACTAAAATCTGATCATCTAATAATTTTGTGCAAAAAATGTAATGAATATGTTTTGTATTGCCAACAGATCTATTCTAACCTGTTCAAGCAAGTATAGTAGGTCACCTTTAAAATCTGACATCCAGGATTGCTTTTTCTTCTCACCTGTTTGTTGGCCAGCACCATTAAAGGCAGGTGGGGCTGAAGGGCCAGCAGCTCGTGTAAATGTTTCTTGGTGACTGGAAAAAGCTCTGGGTTGGCAGAGTCGACCACAAACACCAGCAGCTGAGCTTTGGGCATGTACTTCTGCCAGTACGGCCGCAGATTCTCCCCACCGCCGACTGAAACAGACACAAACCGAGCTTAGTTCAAATGTTTCAACATCGAAATGTCTTGAATTATTTACATTTAAAGTAAAATAAAAGACTCAAAATATAAAAGTACAAAGTACACTACTTTAACTGAAATGAAAATATATAATTTAATGCAATAATGAGACTACAACTAATTAAAACGAAGCAATAAATTATGACGGAGAAATTATTGTTTTATTTTGACCAATTCCACTTTAAAACAAACCTACATTTTTGGCTAATGAGTTTTGGTTTACAGTGTTTCATTGATCATGTGTGAGATAAAGTGTACTGTGCTGCAAAAACGTATTTGCACTCATACTAATTTCTTTGTTTTAAACACAAAATGCGGGTTTTTCATTCAGGAAAGTGCACAGAGCAAACAGACTCAAGAAAAAAGCTATTTTCTGAAAGATAATACACTCTTAGCAGTAATTAAGCAAATGCTGTACAAAATAGATAAACATTTCAATCCAAAAAATAATCAAGAGAACAGATGTTACACTGCAAAAACACAAAATCTTGCCAAGTATTTTTGTTCTAGTTTCTAGTTCAAATATCTTAGTACACTTGAAAAACTAACTTACAAGTAACATTACAGAAAGAAATGCAAGAAACAGTGCTGGTTACAGTGACAATCTGCTAATAGAACTAGTGCTTTTCATCTTATTAAATTATTGACTTAAACAAGATCATATTTCTTACTTTTTAAGTTGATCTCAAGATATTTGCAGAAGAAACTAGACCAAAAATATCTGTATCTTTGCTATAAATGATCAAGCAAACACTAAAATAATGCTACGCTGTTTAGGCAATAAAATATTAAAAAAGGGGTTGAACTATTTCTTTACTTTAATTTTTTAATGTATTTCTAATACTGTAGAAAAAAAGTTTAAATTAAGTTATTAATAACTTCAGCCATAAACTTTCTACAAAACCAAGAAAAGAAAAATAAATCAGTGAAAACGTCTCGGGGCATTTAAATCTCTGCATCGATGCAAAGCCGAGAACAAGTTCAGACTCACTTTCTAGAAACTCGACGTCCATGTCATCTTTGCTGATGGAGATGGCATTAAGGCCCTGCGTCGGCTCCACGTCCTGCTCCAGACTGCCGCTGGAAAAACAGTGCAGCAGGCTCGTTTTCCCGGCTCCGTCCAGACCCAGGACCAGAACCTGGGTTCCCTCTGACGCCACAGGATGGGCCTGGAACCCAAAACACAGCTGTAGCAACACTTTAAAGGAATGCAAAAGGCGAGTTTAAGCATGACTGAGTCCTGCATTATGAATGAAATCAAATCTCCACAAGTGGGGAGAGAAAATGAGCTGAAAGATGGAGGATGTGTGGCAGAAAAATTTAAAACAGATGTTTAAGACTTTCAACAATTACTGTTAATTACAGAGTTGTGGTTCTTATAATTAGAGCCAGGAATCAGAATAATTATTTATTCTGACCCCCCCTGACCCGGAGAAAGCACTCTACCCTTTTCCGGCTCAAGACCATGGCCTCGGATTTGGAGGCACCGATCCTCATCCCGGCTGCGAACCGCTCCAGCGAGAGCTGCAGGTCACGACCTGATGAAGCCAATAGGACCACATCATCCGCAAAAAGCAGAGATGCGAGCCTAAGGCCACCAAAACGGATCCCCTCAACACTTTGGCTGCGCCTAGAAATTCTGTCCATGAAAGTAATGAACAGAATCGGTGACAAAGGGCAGCCCTGGCTGAGTCCAACTCTCACCGGAAACGAACCCAACTTACTGCCAGCAATGTGGACCAGACTCTGACACCGGTCATACAGGGGCCTGACAGCCCGTATCAAAGGGCCCGGTACCCCATACTCCCGGAGAACCCCCCCACATGGCTCCCCGAGGGACACAGTCGAACACCTTCTCCAAGTCCACAAAACACATGTAGACCGGTTGGGCGAACTCCCAGAACCCTCCAGGACTGGTCCAGTGTTCCACGACCAGGACGAAAACCACACTGCTATTCCTGAATCCGAGGTTCGACTATCCGATGGACCCTCCTCTCCAGGACCCCTGAATAGACCATTTTTCTTTTCATGCTTACCGGTAATTATTTTTACTGCCTTCTTTTTGACATTTTTGAATGAACTCTCATTTGAAAAAACTTTTAAACTGTTTTAAAAACATGTATAATAAAGTAAATCGAAATAGAAAGCATCCCACTTTAACATTTACACAACAAACCTGAACTTTAGTATTATACGGTATTTGCAGACAGATATACAAAGTCTTTATTTTATTTTTGAAAGTAAAAATATTTTTTTTTACTTCTTCTGCACCATGTTCCCAAAAGTATTTACTCCTCCCTCCAGCCATTTAGATTCATGTGGGTCATGTACAGTGAATTTCAGCAGGGAACAGGATATCAGTTGTTGACAAGCTCTGCTAATCCCACTCATTTGCGTTTGCTGCTCCATTAAATCTCTCCCTGGTCGTATTGTTAGAAGGTTGGGCAGAGAGATGTTGGAGTTGGGGATATGATCAAGATGGAAGAGATGATTTGAACTTCCTCCTATCTCAGCATCCTTAAAGCTTTTTTTAAACTTCTTTGGAATTTGGGATCATAGTTCAGATATTATTTTAGAGTTTGGGATGCTAAATAGCTGCTCCAAGTAATAAAAACAAACAAAAAATAAGAACAAAGACTACAAAAACTAATTACTCCAAGAAGCTGCCACCATGACCCGATAAATATTACATTTTAGTAGATATGCATTTAGTAACTAGTTAGCAAACCACGGATAAATAATGAAATACATTTCCCAGAATACAACTCGCAGTAACTTCCAGAGAACGTGCTCCAACATGTTACAATATGGAGGTTTAAAATTAAAAACTAAAAGTGCGCCATCATCTTGGAGGTCGTTTTAACAAGTAGAAATATTCCTGAAGTTATCTGGAGTAAATATTTATAACTCCTAAACCCTTAACAGTTAGAAAAACTCACTTTGACCGCTGCTGTTGTATCAGCCTTAGCGGGAACAACAGTTTCTTCCACCGGAGCTTTCTTCTCCTCTTCCACCTTCTCCCTGCCGTTTCGGTCATCCTCCCCCGGTCGAGTGTCGCGCTTCTTCTGCTTGCGGGATGAACCGTAGCTCCAGATAAGATAAGCGACTCCGCCTGCAAGAACGGCGGAGGCGCCGAGGACTCCGGCATTCCTCAGACCGAGCATGGTGCTCAACTGTCAGTTTAACTGCTGCGTAGTGGGCGCCGGTTAGCGTGTGAAGAAGACATTATCTAAATTATAACAAAAAAAACGGAGTTTGTCTATGCTACTCCATGCGACACTTCTCTTCAACAAGTGGATTAAGTCACAGGAAGCTCCGGATGAACTTCTCCATGCCATATATCCGGGTGAAACAGCTTCTGTTGATGCGGTTTCAAGAAGTGACCGCCAGGTGGAGCAAATTAGTTTACAGATGACATAATTGAGATCCAATTATGTTGAAACGGTGCATGAGCTTGTTATAAATCCGTTAATACACGTCTGGTGTTAAAAAAGCATAAATATTAGCATGAATTCAATATTGTGACATATTCAAGAATTTGCATGATGTTGTGTGCAAATGTTTTGAAATTCCAGATAAGCTTCATAATGCTGACTCAGAATGTTTGAGTTTAACATCTAGCCATAAATGTTTAAAGTTGATTTACAGTTATTTCCCCATTGATCCATTTTTCTTGCAGCCAATTTTGCTAAATTGAAGAGTAAACAGCTTGGATCATAGATTTGCAACTTTATTAAACCTTGTTTTGTTGACTTTTAACAATAAACAAAAAGCCTTTAACTTGTCACTCAACGTTTCATCAACAATTCTTAATAGTCTTAAGCAAAAAAACAAAAAAAACAAAAAAACAAAAAAAAACACACACACAAAGTGCTACGAACTTCTTAAAGTATTTCCTTGAAAACTAACAGAACCGTTTTAGAGTTCAGGGTTATCCCGCCTCCTTCATCATTTTGCACTCTGTGTATGCTGCAGCCTGGCTCATCTTCCTCAGAGGAACCCCATGCCGCTGCTCAGGGGTGCTCAGCAGCCAGATCTTTGTGTTGCTCTTCTCGTCCGTCCTTCCCAGGTTCTTCCAGGTCCGGGACCGCAGAGAGGTATGCGTCTTCCTTGGAGGTTTCTGGACCTGGTCCCCATCTGAGCTGGAAAAGTCCGCCTTCTCCACTTCTCTGTGTCTCCGGGATTTGGATGTCGTGTGGACATTGCTGTAGCTCTTCTGCTTGATGGAGGAGAGAAGCCTGGCTCTGCTGCTGCAATCTTCCTCCTGATCTTTATCGACTTCGCCTCCAACATTTTTCTCTTTGGGTAAAGCACTCTGCAGCTGCCATGAGAAGAACTCATTCATACACTGCTTTAGGCGGGAAGTGAAGTCCGGATGAGTCACATTGACATCAACACGGACTGACGTGGCCTCCTTCAGCTTCTCATAGAGGTTCTGGATGTCAGCCATTTCTTCCAATATCTCTGCAGATTGGAGCTCCTGCAGCGCCAACGCCTTGCTTAGGAACTCCTTGCATTTAACTTCTGGTTTTGTTTTCTGCCTTTGGAAGGTCAGAAAATGCGGCATGGCCGTGTAGTGGAAAGCTTTAGTCGCAGCAAGCTTGTGATAGATGTAGAGAACATCATAGTGCGCTGCCTCCTCAGACTCCGCGAGAAACCTCTCAATATGGCTCCAATCCTTCAGAGCCAGCCTGATCTGGACGGGCGTGGAGGCCGGCTGCGTGTGATAGAAGGCGAACATCAGATACAAGCCTCCCACCCGGATAAGGTAGCTGTGCGGAGGTAAGAAGTACTTCACAGCTGTGGCCAGAGCGACCCGGCAGAACCTCTTCATTTCAGAGTTGTTGGTGGTACCGAGGAAGATGTCGGAAAACTTCATTTCCCTCCAGATGGCCGAGAAAACGCCATACCTGACCGAGTCTGTGCTCTGGAAGCGGGACAGCAGCTCCTCCACGTCCTCAGTCAGCGGTTCGTGGAATAAATCCGTGTAGAAAGATGGCATAGTGTCCAGAGAAACTCCACGGCTCAAGTCAAACCAGTTACCTGCTGTCCAACTAATAAGACAGGTGTTCCTTATTAGCAGAAAGGGTATTATTAGCAGTCATGTGACTCGAGTCACATGACTCATTAAAATCAAGACTTGAGAAAATGCTCAAAGACTTGATATTTTATTCAAAGTCTTAAAATTTTAAACACATTATTTATAAAGTGGCCCAATTAATTAACTTCACTCAACCCGTATTAACAAGCGCAGACCGTCCCTCTGTTTTTCCACTCTGTATGCATGTGTGCGTTAGCTGCAACACAATCAAATTAATAGGATTTAAAAAAAACAACGGGGAAAAAAAACGAGAGACGAAAAAACGCTCAAAGCAGATATGCTACTGTGAGTAATTTCTTTTGGGTATATCAATCATGAAATATCCAACTAAAAACGGAGTGAAACATGCAAAACCTGCAAGACCAGGATCTCAGATGGAGATACAACTTCCAACTGTTTGGCATCTGAAGTTGCACAAAGAGGTTAGCTGTACTTTTCTTTAATCACTTGTCTCTTTTATTTGTGTCTGTGTGAAAGTGTTAAGGTTGATTGAACCTGACAAAGTTTTTTAAAATACATTTTATGTAATATGTACATTCCAAGACAGAGTTCAGGGTTTCCATTCTCTGCAAGCGGTAGTCATGAAAGTATTTCACTATGTAAAATAAATTTAGTTTCACTTTTTTCATAATCTTTTAAAATGTAGTTGTATATAAATGTATTTCTAGAGGAAAACAAAAATGTTTAAAACAAAAGCAAACAGACTCGTCGTTCAGGGATTTATTAATACTTAACAAAATGGATGCCTGTTGGGCCAAAATAGTCGTATTTTAGCATGCAAGTGAATCATAAGTTATTATCCACTGCAACACTTTAAAAAAACAAAACAAAACATGCTTCCCTGCAGCAGAGTGAAATTGAAGAGATATATGAAGAAACTAATTGTGTGTGAAATCCCTAAGGATAACAGTGAAATAAAAACCACAGCTTATTGTGTGGAAATAAATCTTTCTTTGAGCTTCCAGACAGCGCAGGTCATAAAATGGCTCTTAGTAATAGTTTTAAAAAAAATTTAACAGCAAACACAATTTTAAGGTTATCAAAGTGACAGTTAAGGTCCATTCTGACTTTTTCTGAAGCTGTAAAATACAATTAAGCTTTCTTACAGGGTTAGAAAAATACCATTCATTGCACAGTCTATGCAAATATACAGTTCAGCTGTTTGCAGTTTTCTTGTTCTGAGCTAAACAAAAGCATAAACACTGTTTCCAAACAATAAAAAGCATTTTTATTGAGTGTCCTTTAATTACTCACTGTAATTTCATCATCTATCATCAAAATAAGATACAGCTGCAGGAGAGCAAAGAGCAAGTTTTGGTTGCACATCTGGATAAATTACCAGAAAAGAGGGGGGAAAAAAACTAAATAACTTGAAAACCTCCAGACGTCTCTCTGTTGTTCACAAACATCACTACCAGCCTCCTTTGCCGCCCTTCTTCTTCTTCTGTGGTGCCTTTTTGCGTGTGGCTCCAGATGAAGGCTTCTGCTGTCGTGGAGGGACCACGCCGCTGCCGCTGGGGGCTGTGGACGAGCCGGTCGCCGACCCGGGTCTGGGAGACGTCGGGGGGCTAGTGGCGGTTTTACTGGCGTCACTGGAAAAAAAAAAAAGAAGAACCGCACTGTGGTCAGACAGAGGTCACACAGACTGAAAGGTCTGACCTCCAGACGGCATTCTGACAATAGGATTGGTGGCTTTGAACTGTAATCTAAGCTTCAGCACTTCAGATTAGTTCTGTTTTAGGTAACCTTTTTAATAAAAAGGACCAAAAGCCATTAAATGTTCCAAAACAAAGCAAATCAAAAAGACACTGAACATGCAGACAGGTAAAAATAAAAATATTTTTCCATTTCTTTGTTTATATAATGTTTTAAGGCATGGGTAACTTCTAGATTAACTTACCTGAACTGTTTTATTTAATAATAATTTCTTATTTAGTGTAAGAAGATTCAGACCAGATCTACTTTATAAAAGGACAAAACAGCAGGCAGAACCTCCAGCGGTTCTGTTTCTGTTTTGATGTTCTATAAAACGGTACGCTGGTTCATTCACTCACAGCTCGGATGAAGCTGCTGCCGTCGCTCCCTGTGTGCCTTTTCCTATCGCCTCCTTCTTCTTCCCCTTCTTCTTGCCTCTGTAGTAGGAGCGCTCCCTCATCGGAAGCCACCTCTCCGGGTCCGGCGTCGCTTTGGGATCGTAATTTTTAGGAAGTTTGCCTTTAAAAAAAAAAAAAAACAAAGAAAAAAATGACGTGGGATCGGTTCTGTCTTCAAAAGAAGTAGGAAACATGAACATCGGCATACCTTTCTTCTTTTTCTTCTTCTTTTTGACCTCACCTTGGCTGAAAGAAAAATAAATTATCAGTATTTACTGATTATCACAAATCAAGCATTACTCTTTGATTTAAAACCTTTACCCAATTTCCTTGGGAAGGTTTTCTCCAACCACTTTGCCGGCTTTTTTCCTGACATAAGTGGCGCCGTGAGAGTTCTCCAGTTCGTCCACGTCCACATTGAAGGACATGGCATCTGCAGACGGCAGGTGCTTGCTCAGACTGGAGACAAACGTTAAAGACACTCAACAAACCTCTGCTGCAAATGTCAGTAATTCATATAAGTAAAAAAATAAAGTCAGGCAAAAGTAACATTTTTAAATCAGTTTCTTTCAATAAAAAACTTATGAAACTTTAACGAAAACTGCAGGTGTGTGTCTGAGTGAATCTTTGGTTAAAACATGTTTGTTTTCCACTCAGTGGGTAGAAAATCCAGAAATGTTTCTCAAGAGTAGAAATACTTCATAATAAAATTGCTCAAGTAAAAGTAAAAAGTACATTCTAAAAAAAGTTACTCAACTGTGAATCAACACACAGTTATTTTATTTAAAAAAAATAACTGATATTTTTTAACAGTTAAAAAATATCTGGTTTAAACTGTTAACGTTTTCCAAATTTGGGCTTTTAATTACAAAACTGTGCAGTTTAAATATCAATTATAATGATAATTAATTATCATTCCAATGTTTTAATAACTTATTTTATTATACTACTCTACAGCTAAAAAAAATGTATTCCTGTCAGAAAAAACTGTAAATTATTATCTTAAGCAGCAAAAACCTGAGAATGTTTGATTTTTGTTGATTACATCAAGTAAACATGAGTGAAATAACTTTCAAAGGATACGATTTGGCTTTATCCGTGTCCACCAGAGAATAAGCAGAGATCAGTTGTGCCAGCGTGTGAACGTCGTTTGTGTTTTGTCTGTGTTGAAAAGAAGAAAATGTAAGTTTTGCTGCTGTAAAAAACTTACATCTGGAACAAAATCTTGAAGTGTTTCTGCAGGACTCACTTCCACAGTTGCTCCAGGTCACTGATGGCTTCTTTTTTACGTCCATGCTTCAGTTTGAAGTTTGCAGCTTCTCGCACCAGAGCCAGATGTGCAGCAGATCCGGGCTGTAAAGAAGAAGAAGAAAGTTTGCTGAGACTTTTATAAAACCACTTTACCGTAAACCAAATCAAACATGATTCTGACATCAAATATCTACAGCCTCCTTCAACGTTATCGGCTCAGAATCAGAATTTATTTTATTACATTGGGCACTGTGAAATTTAAAAAACAGCAACTCTCGAAGGCAAGTTAAATAATTGAATAAAATAATTATAAATAAATATATCTCAATAAATATAAAAAGTATAGTGGTAACACAGAAACAACTGGGATATTAAGGGGAAAAAATAAAGAAATAGTGGTAAAGACATGGAAAAGCCTTAAACAATTTAATTTTATATCACAGAGACATGAAATTACACTGAAAACTGGACAGAAATCCAACCTATAATTTTTTTTACATTGAATAAATTCCAATTTTATGGAATAAATGTTTTCTAAATACCAAAGACAACATTATTAGTGGTACTTCTACTGTTCATACTTAACAGTGTTTAGATTAAAAAAAGTATTAGTTCCACTGGGAAATTTTTTCACTTACAACATGAGGGATATGTCTTCTTATCATACTTTCTAATCAATATTAAGGAATTATTAGTTACTGAAAACAAGCTCCTATATGTTGCTGAAATGTTAATTTTTCCAATTTCAAGTGTATTAGGGTATCTGTATTAGAGACCAGACAAAAATACTTAGTAAGGTTGTGTTTTGCTGTTGTTTCCTTAATGTTTCCGAACATTAAGGAAGCAAAGCTAAAAAACCTACTAACCTGTTCAGCTTGATAATACTCTATAGCTTGTTTGAAAACGTCGATAGCGCTGTCGATATCCTCTTCATGGGAGTACATGGTTACCAGAGCTGAAACCTACAACAATAAACACATTTCAAGTAAAATACAAAACTACCAGATTACTCTGATTTTACAGAAACCCTTAATAATCTAGCAGTCGCATAAAGAGTAAATATTTAATATTCTCACCATTCCTGCTTTGTGCTTGAACTCTTCAATGGATCGGAGGACGTCACAGGCTTTTGTAACGTGACCTGAACGGTTAAAAACATTAAAAACGGGTTTATTTTTGGGGTTTGTCTTCTTCCTATGAGTTAAACACATTAAAGCTGAATGACTACCATACCTATGTTTAACATAAACGTAAAATAAAAGGAAATTTTGTCTGGAGCGGGTCAGTACCTTGTACTAAATACAGTTGTGCCATTGTTAGTTTAATGCCAGATGCGCTTTCTGGGTTTTGCTCTGAAAATTGCTGCAAAACAAAAACAAACAATAAAGGTTTAAATCATTGATCCTCAAACATAAGCAGATATTTCCAAGAACAGTAGAAAAAGAACTACAGTCATCTTAACGTTTCCACCTGAGATTATGACATGTTCTAGTTTTAAATTATTTCCACATTAGGCAAAAATAAATAAGATTTATACTCATTATTAATGAAGGCAAATAAAAAAAGTAGTTTTAGAAATTGTCTGTTTGTAGTTGCTTGGTTTTAGTGGGATCTGAATAATGAATTGTCAGACATGTATGCAATTATTATACAGGATTTTCATCAACTAATGATCTGTTACATGATACAACCCGTCCAGAGACAACAGGTGGAAATTAGCATTTTTATGCCGTAACCTGGTACCATGCATGTCTCTTTTTAAAAGGTTAATGAAATATTGTTTATTACATCGTCCCTGTGTAAATAAACAGTATATCTGTCAGTAATCTGACTTTTCGGATAAACTGATTAAGTATTAAATAGGAGATTTTTAAAGAATTTGAAGGGGTGAAGCTAAAATTTTCATTTGAGGAGTTCTGGGTTGAACATATTTATAAACAAAGATGTTTTTTTTCATTATATTAAATATAAAAATACATATTTTATCTTGTTTTGACTTAATTTTTGTTCTGATGGTGGTGTTTTTTCAGAAAACTCCCTTCTTTGAGTCTATATGCTAAACTAGTTTATGATTATTTCAATAACTGATTCATCACCATTAATCAGTAGGCCTATTGACTTAGATCAATAGACCTACTATTGATCTGAATAGTAGGCAGCATTTCATGTTGCAATAGTTCATCCAGACGTGACGGATGTGAGTCAGGATGCTCACCTGCAGGAGCTCCACCGCCTTGCTGTGCTGCTTCTCCCTGCACAGCTGAGCCGCCTGGATGAGGACGGGTCGAGGGTGACCGGGGTTCTGAGACTGAAGACTGGACGAGAGTTTCCTGCACTGGTCGGCCTGTTTGCATCCAGACCACAAAGCCAAACCGGATTACAACAGATCCATAAAATGCAGAAGTGGATGAAACCAGAGCATTTTTCTCACCTGATTAGTGTACATGGCCAGCAGCGCTTTGTTGAACTCGATAGCCTGCAGCTGCTTCTTTGCCAGTTTGTATTCCACACCTTCTGCGTTTGTGAGCTTCACTTTTTTCTTTGAGTCAAACACATTTTGGTCCTAAACGAATAGAAAGGGTGTTATTATCAGCCGTTTTTAGTTGAGGAGGTTTCACTTCAGGAGGGCTAGCTCTATCCCTACCTTATTGATTGTGATGATGTTGTTGGCCGTCACAGCCAGAAGCCCGACATCAGAAGGCCTGGAACCAGATCAGATTACCATGGATCAGCCATTCAAGATGTTAAAACGAGAAATACTGTGTTTAAAATGAGCTGATCTGAAGTGGTCAAGTTCTTAAAAATCACGTTTCCATTACATAAAGGGCTAATTGTTTTATAATATGTGGAGTTAAAAACAAAAAGCATTTTATTTTGACATTATTTTGCATCAGCTGTGTTAAATACTGAAAAATCAGAAATTATGTTTATCCCTCAACATTAAAGATATAACAAAACAGGAACCTCTCATGTTGCTGAATAGAAAAATGAAAGATTAAAAGAATAAAGTATGAAACATTTAATTCCCCTTGAACATACAGATATTCATACAGGAGTACCATCTGTAGCTCTTGAAGGAATTTTAAAACTTCGCTCCATCAAAATCATGTTTTTTCCATTATGCTACAAATTTTCTCCGCTAAACCCTCAGCCTTTATTTTATCATATCCTCATCTTCATATTAGTCATTTTTATTGACAAGTTGCTGATTCAGGTTGGCTGAATGAGCGCCATTAGGACAAAACTTAATTAGCTTGTTGAGCTTTTATTTTTCTAAACAGAACCGCATAAAGTGAGTTTTTAAACCCACACTGTTTCGACCGTTTAGTGCGGATGCCATCTTGTTTCTGGGGCCGCTTAAGGATGACCAGCGGCGCCCTCTGCTGGATGGCGGACAAACTACAACACTGAAATAAGGTTTTAACTGACTGGAACTAATTTTAATCAAATAAACCATTAATCAACACTTGCAAGTCAATTAATTGTTTGCATCCCAAGTTAAAATATTTTTAAAACTATTATCATTTCCGTAACACGTCTTGTGCAAAGTCTGGACTCACTTGAGCTTGATGACCTGGTTGTAGAGCTGCAGAGCCTCATCTGTTCGGCCCTGCAGCTGCATGATGTACGCCATCTGAGAATGGATGACCGCCAGCTCCGACTCGATGTCTTCCTCAGTCACGTCCTGAAACAGACAGACAAATGATGGCTGTCTGGTGGCAAATTAAATGATCTAAACACCACAAAAACAATAGCTGATTTTAAGTCAAATGCCTCGAAAGTGAATGATCAAATGAATTCAAAATTTTACAAATAATCCAAATATTGTAACAGTCTTGATTGTACAGTTATTAAACAGAACAAAGGTTTCAAAGTTAGCTCAAAAAGTTTCAGTTATAATATTTTGAAGGTGTAAAATGATTAGAGAGAGGTCTATTTTATTAACTTCCAGTTTAAACTCGCATTTCACATTCTAAACACCTGTTAAAAAAAAAAAGCTTAATTTTATTTTATTTACTTCTGTCCTGTTGGATGTAGATCATTTTGCATATAATTAATTCACAGTTTGATAGAACAAATCTTTGTGTGCAATTTATTTTGTGATTGTGGAATAAATACAAAACATCAATGTAATGAAACATATAAAAATTTAGATGAATGAGCTTCCTTGGAGGAATCTGATTTAAAATTACACTAAACAATGGATTAATAAAATAAATGAAGAAATAAAGCTGGTTGAAGGAAAGGTCTAATTTAAAAATGATCCACATTCACAATTGATTTCTAATAAATGGAAATATTGTTTGCAATGATTGACATTTGCTTTTATTTTGATCAATTTATATATCAAAAGCAAATGTTTCGTCACATGATCCATACTGAAAGGAATTAATTGGGTAAAATTCTCCAATAAGGAATTCAAGTCTGGAAATATTTTATTTGAGCAAATAGATTCTGTGTGCAATTATCTGAAAAATATTTTATATATTTGCAAAAACAAACATAAATTTACAATACATGATATGCCCTCTCATGTACTTTTAGTATAATAACAAACTCTTCAAGAATAATGAGCAACAGCTCTCATAATCTTCTCAAACCTGTTATTTTCTCAATAATTCAGACTTTACAAATTTACAGGATAATGACGCATTTGTAGCTTCTGGAATTATTTTTTTATAAACAAAATAAAAGCAATGACTTACAGAATCCTCTGCCAATGAGACTCTACAAAGTTCTGCCAAAAACAGAAAAATATTAACCTGTTAATATCAAACACTTGATTTAAAGATGAATGGAAACGTAGAAGTTGGACTAGGCGAGTAATGATAAACAAGCTGACCTTCTGCTTGCTGTAGTGTGTTGAAGGCCTCCGTCAGCTGTCCTTGACCAATCAGAGTGCAGGCAGTGTTGTAACAGAGCTCATACGTCGACTCGGAAAGACCCAGATCCTCCTACAAAGGAAAAAAGATTGACTCTAGATCAGTTTTTAAAAAAACCCAACAATAATAAAATCATACCCATGCATTTTAAAAGTTCTGATCTCAGCAACAATATTCAGTTTATTGTGAAATTTTGGGTGTTTAATGTGGTTCTGACCATTGATGAATGTTTAGTGTTCAGCTTTTCTCAAAAATAAATGAATATGAAACAAATAAGTTTACTCACTCAATTTTACAAAATTCATAAATAATTTACAAATTCACTGTCTTATAACACTAACTATGCTCGAGTGAAGAAGAAAAATCTTGCATAAGCCCTTTCCCTTTCTCAATATTTACAAAATAAAATGTCACATTAAGTTAACAATATAAGTTGCAAACTGTATATTCTTCCCTCCATTGTTGACTCTAAAGTGTATAAGACTTAATTATTTTTTCTTATAAAGTGTTTTGAATTGGCTCATAGTAGAGCATTTTTTCAACTTCTCATTCAAACTATTCCATAATTTCACTCCATACACAACAGTTTTATTTTTGAAATCATACTTCAGTTATTTCTGTCACTTGAGTTTAAGACAAAAATAACTTCTGTAAATGAATTGGCAACAATCTTTTTAACCAAATCTCTTAGTTTAAAGATATTTGATTGAATAAACAATAAGTGTGTTTTCTATTATCGACACTATGCAGCATTCTCGTAGCTTTGTCTTGTGTCACTAACAAAATAAAACATAAATAAAAATATAAACTGACAAAAGAAAGCTGAATCAATCCAATATGAAAAAACGTTTTTAAAAATACTGAACTCATCAAAATTGTAAATAATTGTTAATTTTACATGTTTGTAGTGAAAAGAGGGAAAAAAGATGAAATGTGATCTTTGTGTGTTTGAGCATTACCATCGGCGCCTTCTCCCACTGACTCATCGCAGCCACTACGGCGGCCAGGTTGGTCTTTCTCTCCTCCTCGTACTCATCCTGAGAGTTCCTGATCAGGTCTGTGTAGATGGTCTTGCATTCATCGTAGCGCTCCAGTCTGTACAGCTACACAAAGAGAAGAGTTCAGATCATCTGACACACTAATAGCATTTGAACAGGAAGAATGAAGCCATAGTGTACCAGGAAAAGTCATTACACTGAACAGTGAAAGCTTAATCTCTGTCTCCATGACACCATTACTGAGATTTAGTAGAGAGTTAAACCAGGACATTAGTGGGTGTAATTATGTGTATTTATAATGATGCATATCAGAAATACAAACTACATGAACAACAATAATAAGTAAAATTTTCTCCAAGAAAAGACAACAGTAGAAACATTAAACAGTCTCACCACTTGACCATAAAGTTCCTTCAGCTTGTCTGTTTGGTCAGGAGCATTTTCAATGGTCTTCAGTGCACTTTCCACTCTGTTCAGCCGATACTCACAGTACGCCTTCTCAAATACAACCTCACTAATATATATATATATTTAAAAAAAAGAAAAAAAGAGAGACAATTACACTTCCCAGATTCAGGCAGTTTCAAAATCTCAGTTTAAATACCCACTCTAATCAAACTGCTTCTTCTTTTGTTGCACAAACTGAAGGTTTTTGTGATTATGTTTTTTTTAAAGCATCACAAAACAATTAATTTTATTAATCGCTATGAACCGATTATTGAAATAATCTCCAACTAATGTAGTAATGAATTCATCGTTAAATGGAGCACCCAGACTCAAAAAAGCTAATTTGCTGAAATTACATAATCAGAGTAGTAATTAAGTCAAAACTGTACAAAATATATACATTTTGCTCTTAAGATGTAAAGTAAGCCCTGTCTGTAAATAAACAGACAGGGCTTGTCTATTTACAGACAAGTGACATAGTTTTAACTTTACCTGGTTCAAATTATGTATAAGAAAGACCTCAGATTAAGTACCTTTTGCTATCAAATTATTAATCAGTTAATTGAAAATATATTTCACAGATTAGTCCTACACTTACTGATGTTAAGTCAAGAACAGTGGGATGAGTTTCTCATGTTGAAGTATTTTTTAACTGGAGCTACGAAAGACCAAGTGCAGAAAGAACACCTTTTAATTCCATTTAAGTTAATATACTCGTAATATTTATTTGCATCTTTTATTGTATTTCTAATATTGTATAAAAAGGGCTTAAGTGCTTAAATAAAAAATCTGCAGGGTGTGCCAATTAATTTTTAAATCAATAGAATACTAAAACAATCATTAGTTGCAGCCCCATGTGAAACATAAACAATTTAATATTTTGGTAGTTGTTTACCTCCCAAGCAATTTGGTGTGAGTGTTCATGACATTCAGCGCCTCCTTGAAGCTCCCATTCTGAACAAGGCAAACAATCTTACAGTGAAGGGCTGTCACATCGTCCCTGTTCTCATGCAGAACTATAGCAGAGGCAGAGAAAAGAAAAACATGTTATTAAATAAAATAATAAAAGCAAGAAAATGATCAAATTACATCTGAATTATCAACCCAATTTTAGTTTGTAAACAACTAGGGATGCACAGCTACGAACAATACATCACAACAACATAATATCCTAATATTCTGAAGACCTGATTAATAATTATAAGTGCATTAATCGTTCCTTTTTCATTTTACTTACTATTACGCGATATAAGAAATATGTATTATATTGATGCAATGCAGTATTATGTTCTTTTGCTACTTATGCAAAACAACGAAATGTCAATGTTGAATATGCGTATGTGTGTTTATTATTTTAGTTTTTACAGATCTGACTTTGACTTGAAATCAAAATATGAAAGCTGAAGTGGTAATCAACTCCTCTCAGCTCAACTATAGGTCAGGGTAGGGACACGTCATTGGTCAGAATACACCGGTGCAAAATCTAGTGAGAAAATTTAACTCAATAGTGACCTAACATGATACACAACACACCTTCTTCGTCTGTTGCATAAACTAAAAGACTCAGGTTATCAAACAACAAAAAATGGAAAGCTGTGTCTCTCTTTACAGAGTTGACAGTTTTAGCTTAGCAACATGCTAATAAGTAGCAATGATCCCCGGCACAGTATGTCGCTAACAGCGACCGTGGCGCGGGTTTTAAAGACGGCCCTGTCAGGAATCGACTCTTACTCTTAGAAAGCGCCTTCAGAGCCCGGGTGTAGTCGCCACTCTGTCCGCAGCGGTTCACTTCGGTCCACAGCGAAGCCACGGCCACCCCTCCACTCGCCATCTTTGCTGAATGGACCGACAAGGTAGGCGGAAGTAGAATGTGTTACTTCCGGGCTAGAAACCAAGTATTTAAAAAAAATAAATATCAACATTTACACATTAAAGAACGAACATAATACAGCCTTGATATTTGATGCAGGTTCATTTTGGTGAAGCAAATAGCATTTTTTTTAAGCATTTTTCATTTGAAATTGTCGCAGTCACATGACGCCTTCATAGACACCGATTAAAATCGGAGTACACATTTCAGAATGTGAAAACAGCAAACAGGGAGCTCCAAATGTGAACTTTTAATGTTCAGCTCTTGACTCAAGAGGCAGAAAACAAAGGCTTGTTTATA
>CAEFZX010016342.1:0-102883 GCA_903066825.1 Alfaro cultratus | reverse complement strand
CACCTCAAACAAAAACAAGTGTAAGAAATCCATTCAGACAGACATTAACCAAAGTGTGCACCCATTAGAAAATATGTCTAAATGAAATAACTTAACTGTAACTAATAAAGAAAAAAATAAATACTAACACTATGTGGTGGTGATGGGAGCATCCACCACACCCTGAATGCATCATTTCCACCACAAAGCATAGTAAGTGGGAATATCTCTGTCTTGAGGACATTTTTTTTTTTTTTCAAAATTAGTAAGATTAACTAGAGAGCAAGAGAACAGCCCTGGAATAAAACATGTTAGAGGCTGCAAAAGACTTGAGACTGGGGCAGAAGTTCAGCTTCCAGCACAACAAATGCTCTAAACACACAGACACAGCTACAATAGGAGGGATTACATTAAAGCATGCTCATTTGCAGAAATGACCCAGTCAAAGTCCAGACCTAAAACCAATTGACAATCTGTGGCCAGACTTGAAAATCGATGTTCACAGCTGCCCTCCACCCAATATGATTGTTTTAGATGTCTTTAAATGATTGAGGTTCTATTAAGCCTTAACTCAGAAGGGTTGTAGACTGAGCACATATCACACATTAGAAACATTTTGGAAAAATTTTAAAATAATAACTATGTAGGTTAACAGAATCTTTGCTTCAAGTTTATTTAGGTCTTTCATTAACAAAAAATAACAAATTTTTGCTGTTGACAAAGCATAAATAATCAGAGAGAAATGCAACAGGAAAGAATATGCAGCAAAGCAACTTGTAGCATCAGTTATACAGTGCAGGCAGCATCAATCCTGTCAGTTGCAGCCTATTAAGAGGGATTATTGTAATGTTCCTAAATTCAACATTTATTACGAACAATATAAAACATACATGTTGAGTTTGTCAGCTGTTGACAAGGTTTATGTTCATTTCAACAGACAGAGATGCTTAGATCTGAATTACAGTCATGCCCATTTATTAAGTGAACCCTGCTCCACCAGGCATGAGGTCTGCTCCGTCCATCTCTGTAACCCAACATCATCTTTTGTCAGCTCATGACCTACAAGCTGAATGTTTCCAGAACACACACAAAAAAAGCAGCTGGATACCTTCTGACGCGGCCACTTATTAGATCGGGAGTGACAGGGCCAAGCTCTCCACAGAGACCGCCGCTCAGGCCTCATTCAGAGGGTTTGGTGTGCTGCAACTGTCTCCTCTGTATCGATTTGGCTTTGAACGTAATAACACTGAGACAAATGACATACAACATAAAACCTGACAAGTTTGCCTTCTCACACACACAGATAAATGCACACTGTATACTAGTAATTTACCATGATTTGATTACGGATAGCCTTTTGAGAGATGGGACGTTATTGAATTATACTCACCAACCAATCCTCTTTGTGGCTTCAGTGTTTTACACCCAAACATTCGTTGTGTTTTTAAAATTTAATCTGTTTCTGCTCCCCTAAGATTTGCTGCTCATCTCATCTGTGGGGTGTTAGAGTATAAGGCTCTCATTGATGCGTAAGTCCAGTCTGTAACTGATCAACTACCTTATTGTAGATGTTTCTGATTAATCCTGAAAACCCCAAACAAAGAGTCGGAGATCTGACTCAAATGTCTGTAATGGTGTGTTTTAGGAAAAAGCTGCCTGTGGATTTTGCTCGAGGCCAGTTAGCAGGGACTCCTCTGTGCATGGAGCAGTATTACCGCCTCTTCACCTCCTACCGCTACCCGGGGCTGAAGATGGACACGCTGAAGGTTGACTTGAACGCTGCCTCCTCGGCGCCAGAGCACATGATCGTGGCGTGCAAAAACCAGGTCAGTTAAATGTCTGTTAGTGAGGTTTTTTACACCGCATCACACTTCTAACTGAACATAATATTGCATTATTAAGAGGTGGCTTTGTCAGTACAATTGATGTAAATAGTGTGCACAATGCTGTTGAAATGCATATTTTTTGTGATTTGGAGTGTCCACAACTGTAAAATAATAAATTTCACATGATTTTGATTTAATTTCAACATTCAGTCTTCTTTGGTCTTTGATCTTACTACCATCAATGGCATTCCTTACCTTAAATATGGGGCCCAGACACCCTTCTAGATGGTCAGTTCAAAAAGGCAACAGGAGGTTACCTCCATGTAACCACTTATTGGTGGCAGATCCACCAATAAGGATGGATCATCCATTGCAGATGTGGCACAAGAGCTGCCACATCCGCTTCAATATGCCGGTTGAAGCTCCAACCAGAGGTTGTAAAAGTAGACCGGTGATGGAAGCCATCATGTTCAACAAGGAAGCCTTTAGGACCTGGTTGACTCCTAAAGCAGCTGTCAAACCAGACAGATGGAAGGTTCTGTGGTGAAGAATCGTGACTGGAAGAATGAAATCCTGGACAAAGAAAATATGGTGACAAGCTTGGCTTAGATCTGCTGGTCAAAGGAATCAGTTAAGGTGGTTAGGGCATCTAATGAAAATTCCTCCAAGAATGTTCATTGAAAGGTTTTCAGAGTATGTACCAAACAGGAGGGAGTCTTACTTCAGACCAAGACCACAATGTAGAAGGTAAATTCAAGGAGATCTGGCAAGGAATGGTTGTTTTCGTCATGAGAAAACAGTCTCTTGTACTCTCCAGTCACTTCAAGGGGGGCCGGAGTTATTCTAAAGAGTTATCCTCACAATCTGATCAATTTCGGGAACATTTGCAAGATAGAGTTAGTAAATAATGACAAATAAAGAGCACGTTATGCTGCAGTTTAATCTAAAGATGCTTTCATGTTTTTTGATCATATTTCAGTGCAACTGTTAACTTCAAACATAAAAATACCTTTTTTTTGTACATTTTACCACTGAATTATGTAAATTAGCATGGAATGTAACCATTTATTGTTTTTTGCTAAAGCTTCAGTGCAACAGATTTGACAGCATATTTAATGCTGACCACCAGACATGTTATGTCATCACTTTGACTCCAACAGTCCCTTTCATTTGCCCAACAACAATATAACTTCTATTTGACCTGGTAGCTTCATCTGTAATTTTAATATTGTCTGGGATAAGACATGGAAACTCCAGTGTGGTGAGCTATACATGGCTCAATGTCAAATTTTGAGGTTTAAAAACCGCAGATGCTTTCAGGAAACTATGGTTTTCTTATCTGATGTTGCAGTGTCCATTTGAATAGATTTTTCAGATTACGTGGACGAGGAAGTAAACCTCCTAAATGACAGACAGCTTTTTTATCCGTGATAATAGTGACATATATCCTCTTTTGCGTTAGACACCAAAGCTTTAATAGAACAGTAGCAGCTTAGAGGGGAAAAAAAAACTGATTTACATGTTTTAAGACATGAAATATGCAAGAGAAACATCAACAATTCCTGTGTGTATTTATAACAGCTGACAGATTGATATCTCTCCTCTGACTGCAAAATCTGAACTCCACTCCAGCAGAGGCTGATGGTATTGCAGTAAAATATAACTAGAAACATTTTTTGTGACTTTAAATGTCTTTTATGATAGATTTTGTGGTTTAAGACTTAACTGTTCCCAAAACAGCTTCCCTCATACCCTGTGTGTGCCCAGTGCCGTCTCGTTTCCCCCAAAGCACACCAATCCCGAGCAATTCTCATCATTCACACAAATGCATGCAAGCCAGCGCCACCAACATCTGGAGGAGCTCTCACCTGGAAACGGCTCTGGGAGCATTCAGCAGTCTGTTGAATATAAAGGTCTGTCTCTGTGGAAACGGGAAGGAGTTAGCTTCATTACTGCTGATTAAATCTGCCACTTTGCTTTAGCTCTTCTTCCAGTAGCATTATTTTTAATGAATGGTAGCAGAGGAGCTAGATACTAACAACAGGGCATTTTTAGTTCATGCCATAACTGTCAGTTCCACAGATAAAAACACTTATTTGCCAGGAAGCCATTTTAACAAATTACAACAAAGCCTTGCCAAGGTGTTCACATGCATTTGCTTTCCTCCTGAGTCCATATTTCACACAATCACATTTTGCCGAAGTTACAGTTGGAAATAGCTTAGTCTCAGTCAGATTGCTTAATACGATTTATAGGACCCCTGAATAGCAATTCCACAGAGGCTGAGCAGCAGCATACTGGACTATCTGCAGACATTTGAGATTGGACTGGCTAACTCCAAGGTAAAGAGTGTTACAGTAATCAAGCCAGGATGCAATGAAGGGATGAATTGCTTTTTCAAAAGAATTGGCTGTACCTTTGCCAGCTGTCTAAGGTAGTAAGAACAGGACTGCAGGATTGGATTCATGGTTTTCGTTTAATAAATTAAATCATTTAATTTCAGGGTTTCTTTGCTGGTATCAAAATTTGCTTCATGATTTGATGATTAGTCAAAACAGCAAAAATAGGGAAGTAAATATTTTTACACAGCTCGCATTTTGTAAGTCAGAAAGTTCAATTTTGTGTCATCCAACCAGAGCTCCTCCTTTTACATGTTTGAAGTTTCCACTATGTGATTTTTTTTTAGCTGTTTGACAAAACAGCTAAAAATAAAGTTTCTCAACAATAGTTTTCTTCTCATGCCTTTTCCACATACGACTGACTGATGGTGTGCATGACTGGTAGTTGTCCTGTAGAATTTTCCATCCGGGATATTTGTTGAGCTTCCACAGATTATTATGGGTCTTCTTTCATTTATGCTCTTCTTGGACGGCCTGTCAGTTTAAGTCTATTGAGTTGCCATGCTCTTTCCATTTCCACTCTTAGGTACCTAACTGTTTAAGGTATCCAAAGCTTTGGATGTGCTTTTGCTTCTTAACCCTTGAACTGTCTGCTGTGTTCCTTGGTCCTCAGGATTCTGTTTGTTCATAAATGTCATCTAATAAATCTCTGAGACCTTCACAGTACTTTAGACTGAGATGAAATTACCCTTTGATTACTAATTATGAAATCTGTTTTTCCTCATTAGTTTTTCCTCTTGGATGTAGTCGCAAACAACAAGCAGCTCAATGAGGAAGAGATCTTTCTCCAGCTGGAGAAGATTATGAAAATGTCAGAAAATGCTGAAGAGAGACTCCCTCCTTTTGGTATCCTGACCTCAGATGGAAGGACTGAATGGGCACAAGCTAGGGAAGCACTAATTAAAGGTCACCCAGTACCTCCTCCACCTTCCTCATTACTTTCTTGGGTTTGTAATAACCTGTCAGACATGTAAATTCCCCTCCTCCCTTACTGTGTCCAGATCAAGCTAACAGTGACTCTCTGGCACTGATTGAGAGCTGTATATGTGTGGTGTGTTTGGACGAGCCCTGCGGCATTCCGCCCAGCGACACCAACAGGGCTCTGATGATGCTGCATGGTGGTGGCGTGGAACGAAATGGGTCAAACCGCTGGTATGATAAATCAATGCAGGTGAGATTTTAATACAGTCACTTCACTTTTTCTTCAATGTTACAATCTGGGCAGCTATTTACTCCATCTTCTCTCAGTTTGTTGTAGGAATGGATGGGGTGTGTGGTGTGGTGTGTGAGCATTCCCCGTTTGAGGGAATAGTCATGGTGCAGTGCTCAGAGTTCCTTATGAAACGCATGTAAGTCAGCACCCTACCCTACAGCGACTGCCATGCCAGTCAATGCATCTGACACAGGCAGGGTATTGTTGTTGTGATCAGAACAGGGAGTCCCTCCAGGATGGTTCAGCCGTCCAGCACCAGAGCACTCCCCCCTCCAAGGAGGCTGCTGTGGAAATGCAACTCCCACGTTCAGGCTCTCCTAGGAGCATCTGGAGACAGACTGCAGAGGCAAGAACACCATGCACTAAAATTTCCTAATCCAAATGTACTAATTCAGTGCCTTGTCAAGGTATTTATATCTCTAGAAGTTTTGAATTTGTTGCCATGTTTTGACAAATTACTTTAAACTTGATAGAAAGTTTTGGTAATAGACCAACATAAATAGTGTCTTATTGTGAAGTGGAAGGAAAACGAAACTTTTTTTTAGTTTTTCAAATTATGCACAACTAAAAACTTAAGCTGTGTGTTGGTTGTACTTTGATTTGTATTCCACCATTCACTGTAATTATAGCAGCGAGTCTTTTAGGGTTTCCTTGAATTTTTGTATATACCTCTTTCCAAACCAGCTCAAGCTAAGTCAAAGTGGAGGCAGAACATCTGTGAACATCCATTCATCCATCATCTATACCCGCTTGTCCATGCAGGGTCACGGGGGAGGTGGTCCGTATCTCCAGAGGTCACTGGGCGAGAAGCGGGGTACACCCTGGACAGGCTGTGAGTCCATCACAGGGCAACACAGAGACACACAAGGACAAACAACCATGCACACACACTAAGAGCAATTTAGGAGGCCAATTAAAACATGTTTTTGGACTGTGGGAAGAAACCTGGAGAAAACCCACGCATCCAGGGGCAAAACATGCAAACTTCATGCAGATATACCTCAGACTGGGTTTCAAAACCAGGACCTTGTGTCTGAAAATACTGCTAAAATAGTGCGACAGTAGTTTTCAAATTTTGTCACAAATTCTCAGTTGGACTATGAATTTGTGCTTTTGAAACCATTTAATTTTAGCACTCTCTATGCAAGTCTTTAACAGGCTCCCTTTAAAGATTTCCCTATACTCTGTTTTACCTTTCTTCTCATTAACTTTTCTGTTCTGGATGAATAAAAGCATCACACCGCCATTACCATGTTTCATAATGGGAGTGGTGTGTTTGTCTCATCTATTCAGCACAACCTTTTTCACAAGTTTATGTTTCCTACACGGCTTTTCCAAAAATTTTAAAAGCTGAAAATGCTTTTCCTTCCACTTTGCATTTGTGTACCTCTTAATGTTGGTCTATTATATAAAATCCCAATGAAAGCATTTAGTTTAGAGAATATAATGTCACAAAATGTGTAAGAGTTTAAGGGAAATTAATACTTTTCGAGGCACTGCGATTACAAATATTCCTGTTTCATATTCTGTTTCATACTCTTTCATGTTTCACTTCAGGCTGGTGAACAATCTTGATATGGATGTTTTCACATTTGAAACTTATGGAAAAGAATTTATCAAAAAACAGAAGATGAGCCCAGATGCATTCATACAAATCTCTTTGCAGCTTGCATTTTACAAGTAAAGTATACCAGTCGCGCAGTACATAGTAAACACCATGTAGAACATGTAAATATAATTGCTCGTTTCAAATCAAACCCGTTAGATGCAGAGGAAGGTTGGTGTCCACGTATGAGAGTGCTTCGCTTCGTCGTTTTCAAGAAGGTCGGGTAGATAACATCCGTTCAGCCACAGCTGAGGCCCTGGCCTTTGTGAGGTCCATGGCCGACGAGAGAGCAACTTTCACAGTGAGTCATTTGTCTCACTTTCTCCCTGATAATCAACTCCCAGAACAATGGTCACCTATAAATGAGACAGGTGTGAACAGCCAGTTAGAGGCATGCCAAACCAAGTGAACAGATGATCTCCCTGCAGATTTATCCACCGCATGAAACATAATATGCTGCACCGCTTGATGTGTTTTATGGTGCTTGAAAAATATATCTTGTGTTTATCTTTTTTAACCATTCCAAGGATTCAGAAAAAATGAAACAATTGAAGGATGCAGTAAAGGCCCAGACAGACTACACAATCGCAGTGAGTATTGTGTCGGTTGGAAGGGTTAGGGTCAAATATACAAATATATTCTGATAATTTTTCATTAGATAATTTTGTAAAATCTTTTTTTAAATTACACTTTAGGTCAGTAAACTGTATTATAAAGTAGGCTTAAAGATGCAGCATAACAAACCTCAATCTATAGGAATACCATAACTGAAGAGAAATGACATTACTGACCTCTATCAGTCTGGAAAGGGTTTCAACCACATTCCTTAGGCTTTGGGACTCTAACGAACTACTGCAAGATCAATTATTTATAAAAAACTAAAACGAAAAACAAAAAAAAGCAAAGGCCCATTTTACATTTGTTAAGTGAATATCTTGAACGTTCCAAACACAACTGGGGAATATTCTTTGGCTGATGAGCAAAAGGGAAACGTTTTGAAAGATTTGTATCCAATTCACTGAGGTGAATGGAAAAACTCTCGATCTATGTTCCAAAGAGAACTCACCATCATCACTTTGTGATGTTCTGGAGTAGCCTAGTTAAAATCTATGTTTAAAAGCAATGGGGAAGCTTTGACCAGATTTTAATGCCTAAAAATATGTCCAAATTAAAACAATTCTGGATCAAAATTTCTCCAAAGCAATGATCATAAATGTTTGGTGGCTGTTTCATAGAACTTGACCAGTATGAAACTTGGGTTGAGCCTCTTGCCATTTTGGTTTTATAATTTTATTGTTTTTTCTCAGGCAATTACAGGAATGGCAATAGACAATCACCTCCTTGGACTTCTGAAGGTCTCAACGCAGCTGAACATGGAGAAGCCAGAAATCTTCTGTGACGAGACATATCTGGCCAGTAACCATTTCACCCTCTCTACTAGTCAGGTACAATTATCTACTATTTATTTTCTAAAAAAAACCATGAAGCTTTTAAAAGTACTTGAGAATTTTTGCAATTTGCAATATCATCTTTGGCACAGTGAAGATGCAATTAGTATATTCGGAAAGAGAACTTTTAAAGAGTATGATTGCAAAATCTTGTATGAAGCAATAAAAAATGTGCAACACCATTTTAGAGCCAATTAAGATATTTAGCTCATCCAGTTGCACAGACTCATGCTGATGGCTCAGTGTTTGTTGCAAGCAGTCTTATTAATTTTAGACTCCAGTAAAACGAGCTGCCTCAGCAAAACGTTTGGTTTTTCAGAACTCTTTTTTTCCCCTATTGGACACTTTCTTGGCAGCACTTCACGCCCACTTTAAATAATTAGTTTTTCTTATGCAATGCTTTAAACGAGCGCATGCATCATGTTGATGAAAGGAGCTTTAACAATAAGCTTCCACAGAACCTGGCAGTTATAGTGCTTGGCTAAGAGGTAATTATATTAACCTTGAGCATTGGGGAAATATTACTGGTCGCAAATCCAGTAGAGTTGAAATATAACAGAACTTGGTAGCACAGATAAAAATATACACTTATCAGTCATCTACTATAGAAAAGAGGATATTTTATTAATCAAAAGAGACCTGTCAGGTAAAAACAGAGAAGATCTAGTTGTGACCTGTCCTGGGTTAAAAGAACATTTTATTCTAATGTTACTTGACTATGAAAAAAATAATGACAACAGCTTTTTTTATACTGGAAATAACATCAAAATGTCCAAGCCACTCAAAAATTCCTGAACTGTATGTGTTTATGTCCAGGTTCCTACAACAGTGGAGATGTTCTGCTGCTATGGACCTGTGGTGCCCAACGGCTACGGCACCTGCTACAACCCGCAGCCGCATCACATTGTCTTCAGCGTGGCGAGTTTCTGGGAGAACACGGAGACGAGCTCGGCCGTTTTCGTCAAAGCCCTAAACGAGGGCCTGTTGGAAATCAGGGATCTGTGCAATAGAAGTGCAGCTGTAGATACCAAACCACCCGAAAGCAGCCCGGCAGCTGGCCAGCCTCGTAAATCAGGAAAGTAAACTATACAGATAGAACCTCCCCTATACTCACCTAATCGAATCTTAGAGTTAGTCTCAGTTAGCCTGATAGTTCAAGAAAAATGAAAAGCCTTACAAATGAATATTTAACTACATACAAAATATATATAAATCTTTAGAAAATATATAGAAAAGAAAAATGAATAGGTCAATTTCATTTTTGGATGTGTAAGAGTGATGCGGGGTTCAAAACTGACTCTGGTGGACTGAAGTTAGTCGGTCTGCTGCACTTAAGGAACTTGAAGCCATGTCTGTTTGTAGCACCAGTCTGAGGATTCAGTCCTCAGTCTAAGAGTTATTAAAAAGATCCTTCCTGTGTATATTACATCTAACTTACACCACATAAATTATTAATCTATAAAACAGGACAGTGACTGAAAAAATCTGAATAGAGTATAATTTATCAATGCCATCTGGTATTTGTGAATGAGCTTTGCCATTTGATCAACACTGTGATTTTAAATGTTAAAATATATGATGTATTAATATGTGTAATTTATTATTTTTTTAATCATAAGGTTTCCAAAGAGGTGTGTATATGTGTAGTATGTCTTTTAAAGCACTTTAACACACATACATATAGACACACTCACAGACATATGTAGTTGAAACCAGATACCTACATACACTACAGGTCACGCTTTCAAGCCTTTATTTTATTTAATTATGATGATGTTCTGCTTCCAGCTGACTTAAAACCTCACATTTAAGATTAGAAAATTTCCTCAGCCTAATAGAAGAAAAAGATTTTTACAACAGAAATTGGGGCTTCATGAAAATTATGTATAGGACCTGCTTAAAGGTTGTTATCTTGAAAAGGCTCTTTAAATCTGACAAACAAGCCTCATTGGAATTCATATTCTAAGTCAACAACTAAGATTTCACAAAGACACACAACAAACACAAGATGATAATATATTTGTTAGAATTTCAGTGTAATATTTGCAAATATCTAGACGTGTTATGTATTACAGCAATAGTGCCAATAATAGGTGGATATGTGTTATCAGTCATTAGTGCTGCTTTATTATCAAGTTATAAAAAAATTATATATATTTACCATATGTATATATTTAGAAGTTGTCCTTTGATTTGCATTTAAAGCAGATGCAATACATAAAATAGATAACAAAACCAGTTATGTACTGCATAGCTTAAGCAATCTGTGCAATAATACACAAAGTGCAGTGAAGGTTGACAGATGAGTTCATTATGTGCATGGAGCTTCTTCATTGATAAATCAATAAGAGTTGATATTTTTATATTCAGAAATAAAAGAAACAAATACTATATGAAGTTATGAAACTAAAAGAGTCTATTCTGTGAGTGCTTTGTTAGAAAAAGTTTCTGCAAGTATGTGTTGTGGGTCTTATGTATTTTGTGTACTCTAAGTGGCAATCAGTGTTAAAGATGTCAAGATATTTACTGTCTTGTTGTATATCCACAATCCAAAGTGAATGTATTATAATTTCAAAGCTGAGATAAGTATTGTACCTGAAATGTGTGTGTTTAATTCTCTATAAAGCTACAACAGTTTTGATTAAATATTAATAAAATCTCATTAGTGCAAATTCAGAATGCCTTAAAAAGATGTACAAGTTTTGCTGTCATTTGTCTGAAGAAAACACCTAATAATGTGGGAACAACATGGTCAAGATGTATTTGTCACAAGTTGTTTTTTTTTGTATGTATCACCCAATAATGCATTTATTGATAATTATTGGAAAAACCTGTATAAATGTGGCTTCTGCTGCAGAAGTGCTCACATCACTTGAATTCTTTTCTCATTTTGACAAGCTATGGCCTGTGTATTTTGTTGGGACTTCATGTGATGGGTCAACACAAAGTGGTACAAAACTGTGAAGTGAAAGAAAAATCATAAAGTGTGTTGTTGTTTTTCTTGAAAAATAAAAATCTAAAGTGTGGTAAACATATTAATTCAGATCCCTTTACTGTGAAACCATTAAATAAAATCTAGTGCAGCCAGTTGTCTTCAGAAGTGGTTTATTTAGTAAACAGAATCCACATGTGTAATTTAATTTCATTATGAAACTGCTGTGTGAAAACCTCCGTTGAAAACTAACACTGCACATCACCATGAAAACATCATCCCAGCACTGACAGGTGGCGGTGGAACCATCGTTCTGTACAGATGCTTCTTCAATAGGAACAGGGAAGCTGGTAAGACGTGATGGAAAGTTGGATGGAGTAAATGCAGGAAGAGGCTCATTTTCCATCAAGACCACAGTCACCTCAAAGACTTAAATGGATGCAGTTCTTGAACCTTTTGGCGCAAATGAAAAGCTTGGTGTCTTTGTAATGGTGACCTGAGCAGTCAAACTGAGAGTAACTGTAACTAGTTTGTAGTTACTGAAGTTGGAACACAAAAAAGTTCATTATTTTTTTTCATGCAACTGTACATAGATGGCTAAAGATATGAACCTAGAAATCAAATTAGGCTACAGATGCAAGTGTTACCTACTATAAAATCAGATTTGCTAGCAATAACATAAAAAATGAATATTTTGGAGAGGTTTGTCTGCTAGTTTGTCCAGGTGTAGTGATGACAAATGGCCACTGAAAAACTGCAGAAATCATGGACTTTAAAAAGCTGTAATTTACAAACTCTTCAACATTAGTGTTAGCTCTACTAAGAGTTGACACCCACAAAAATAAAATTATATAATCAGATTATCTATTTACAAACCTGCTGTGATAAAATGTCTGTCTCCTGAAAGCAAGATACTGACAACAGATAGCTGCTTTACTGAACCGCACTTAGTAGAGGCTGAGCTCTTTCTTTTAATGTATAATTTCATGTTTCACTTCAACATAAATTCTTTTAATTTATTAAACCAAATACTAGTAGAGGAGTTAATTAATTCTTTGGTTTATAATTTAATTGGTTTATTTTTTTTTAGTTTGTCTAATTTATTTATTAGCATCTTTTCAGCCCTCTAATTGCACAGTTGTTGCTCATTTCCTCATGAGATAGATACCGCCATCTGCTCAGTGCCTGCACAAGACCAATCATAATTTCAAAAAGAGAAAAATAGATTTTGTTTCATGGCAGAGATCTAAAAGTACAACAGGAAGCTCATTACAAAACGCAAAATACCCTTAACACTTACACTGAAGTATTTAAAATGATAATGCTACACGTAAAGAGCCATGAGATAAAATAAGATGCCTTTTCATAAACATGCATGTAAATTTTTGCCATATTTTGAGTTTGTTACCGCATCAGACAGATGTTTCTGTCTAAAACAGATGCTTCACAGACATTTCAAAGGCAATTTTTACTGGCTTTTTGGCCTTGATCATTTTCAGGACATGATTAGATTCCAGCATATGGCAACAGTCACTCAGCGAGGAGAAAAAGTAAAGAAAACAAGTCTGAAAACATTTTATTCTCAAATAACATAGTAGGGGCTTAATGCTAGTGAAGACTTAATTTATTTAATAAGAGATATTGTTGTCTTCCTTTATTTTATCTTTACTGTGTAAAGCAGTACTTTTACTTGCAAAATACATGCTTCCATAGCAACGATGTGGTGGTTTATCATTGTGGTGGCAACAAACTAGGATTGTTGGCAGAGCCTTGGCAGAGAAAGAACTTTACATGCATAGGAGTTATTGCACGCCACTCTGGTTGGGTCATTGGATTGAAGCAGAACCGGCCATGCTGGTTTCATCACAAGGTTGCAGTCTGTATTTGTGTTGCATCCCCCCACTGCTCTGGTTTCAACCAAAATGTTGTGTTACAGCTAATGCAGAAAGTCCATGCTTTCTGCATTAATAATGTGCCATGCACAGGACCTATGTCCTACTATATAGGACAGAAAACTAATGCTTCATATTACAACACTTAAATAATAATTTAACAATCTAATAATCTATAATAATCTATTTTGCAAAGATTTTGCAAAAAATGTTTCCACATTACAAAGGTGGTAGAGGCACACACAACTTAAAGCTGTACCTCCTGGGATTGGGGTGAAGTAACAACCATTCATTTCTCTGAAGTTGGAAAGAAATGCCAAATATACAGTAAAATACAGACAGACAGACAGACAGACAGACAGACAGACAGACAGACAGACAGACAGACAGACAGACAGACAGACAGACAGACTGATATGTAGATAAATAAATTAAGATCAGAAGAAGAATCAACAGGTTCACCTTTTTTCCTTTCTTTTTTTAGCATTTTGAAAGCCAATAAGACTTTGCTTGTGACTAAGAACTTCATGCTTAATAAGAAAACTCCTTTTGGGTTTTTTGTACAATATTAATTGGATTTTGTCTACAGAATCCCTCCCAGTTACTGAAGATACATAATTTGCCTTGTAAATAGAAGCTATTATTTTTTTTATTGTGCTCTGCATCTTGTTTCTGCCATGATCAATAATGAGTTGGTATGTTTAAACCAGCCTAAAGAAAAAAAGAAAAAGCAAGACCTTGTTTATTTGAAAACTGCCTTTTCTCAAGACAAGTTAATTTGTGTAGCACATCTTAGCAACGAAGGCAATTCAATGTGATTTACACAATAAAAACATAACAAAGGAACCAATTAGGAATCATTTTGTCAAATATCATCAAAATCATCAAGCAAATAAACATAAAATATATTGATCGATGTTTCAGTTATGAACTAAAGAAAATTCTAAACAAATGGGTTTTAAGCCTTGATTTAAATAAATTCAGTGCTTTGGATGTTTTGTAATTTTCTTGAAGTTTGAAACAGATTAGTGGAGAAAAGAAACTAAAAGCTGAAAGCAGAGTAAACTAGAACCAGAAGACCTGAGTGGTTCTCCACATCTACTTTTATTTTTTATTTTTTTATCTTTGCACAACTTATAAGTCTGTGTAAGTACACAAATTGAAACACAGAATATTATGTGTGAGCAAGTAATCCCCAAATGTTACGTAACATGATGAACAGGTGATTGTTATAACTACAAAGCAAGCCTTGGGAATTTTGGGTTTTACGGAACAACAACTGCTTACCTGCAAAATGTAAAGTCTTTTACTAATATTTGAGACCCTCTCTAAAAACGTGTACTTTAATAAAAACCTATTTTAATGGTTCAGTAATGTAACTCTCAGAACCATTGTTGTCAAATGAAAAGTAAAAAAAAAATGAAGTCATAAAATTACATAAAATCCCTGTAACATTAACGAAAGATAACTTGAGTTTAATCGCTAAGTGAGACACTCTTCAGATACCATTACATCTGAAAAAAATGCAGACTAAGCACATATGAGAAGCACATGATGGGGATATTGTTTGTTGATCCAAAATGTCTTTGAAATACGGGAAGGATTTATTTATTTTTTATTTTTTTATCAAAGTACTGAGTAGAGATTTTTAAGATAAATAATGAAGGCACAACAAAGCTTTCTATTTATTGTTTTTTAGAGTAATTTACATTTTGGGTTGACCTACAAATGCTCTGACTTCTGCTTTTTATCAGATTAGAGACAATCTTCTCACTTATTTGACACCAAAGACGTTATCCCACCTCATGCCATGGTTTTGGTCGTCTCAGTGTAGATATTGTAAAGGCTTTATAGTCTTATAGTTTCTTTGTGTTGGGTATTTGTAAACCATACAAACAAAGCCTATTTGTCTTGGGCATCTGCGCTGTCCTGCATTTCCAGTTTTCTTGACAAGTGTTGCTGGAAGGGCCATAAAGAGGCAGAGGTGTCATCCTTCAGCTCTGTCCTCTATTACAGATGAACTAACCTGACAGGCTTATTTACACCAGGACACAGGCAGCCTTGATAAGACCATCGCTCCTCTGCCAAACGCACAAAGAGATCTCACAAAAAAAAAAATTACTTATAGTTAAAGTCAACAGCGACGGTTGACAATCCCTGTATCAGTTCACTATTCATTTTGTTTAGACACTCTTGTTTTATAGTTAAGTGGTTTATACCCTTTTCCTCTCTTGGTTTTCAATCACCAGAGCGCCCATAAAAATCCGAAGATCCTCCTCCAGAGTGAGATATTGTCACACTGCTGGTAGCAATAAGGAAAAGATTTAAGATGAGGCCCTTCTCAGTGACGGAGACCCAGCAGGAGAGTCTGCTCTGTCATCAGACAGCGCACTGCTTTCCCAATTCCCTTTTAAAAACACAGAACAATTATCCAGCTTTGACCCTGCTCCCTTCATCTCTATTCACCGCCCCTTTTGTGCTATTTAAACACAAATGTTCCCATAAACGCATACAGGAGAATATGTTTGTTTTGTTTTTTTTTAAAAAGTGGCAATTCAAAACTTAACACATCTGTGTGGCCCATAAACCTCCTCATGCTTCTAATTACGTCTTAGTGCTTGAATTATTTTTATATCATAAGGAACTCCTTTACGATGTGTGCGGGTCTGAAGTGTTCATTGATCACAGTGTGTAAATCCCCTGAGGTGTTGTTTGCATTTCTGCTTTGTGATTTTTCCCAACTTGCTCCAAGTTGGGAAAGTTAAAGTTTCATTATTTCTTAAGAGTCAATGGCATTTATCTTAGCTTCATTGAAAAAAAATGACTTCCGTTTATTTCAAGAATTTATTTTTTTTGCTTGTACTTTTAAAGTGTTAAATTGTACTTTTTTCTACTCTTGTAAAAAAAAGAGTAAAAATCTTCATCTGCCACTCATCTTATTGTACCTTTTGCCCGTCTTATCGCCAGAGCCTGGAACTCACTGCCTCTGGTCATTGAGAATATAGATTATCTTCCCTTATTTAGGCCACAGTTCAAAATAGACCCATTTATTCACTTTAAACACTGATTTTCACTGTTGTCAAATCTTGTTGAATGACTTAGTTTATTTAATTATTTTATTTTTTATTTAAAGTGTGTATATATATTTTTTCTTCTCCGTGTGGTAAACTTGAGCAATAGAAAGTCACCCTTAATTAAATAAAATGTATTTTTAAAAATGTATTATATCACTTATCCTTCCAGGGTAATTTGAAATCTAAATAGAATGGAATGTAATTTAACTAAATTGAGTTAAATGAGTTAAACTAAGCTGCATTGCACTGAAATAAAACTAATTTAAATGAATTTCACTAAATTGTATCTAATTAAAGTGACCGGAAAATTATTTTAAGTAAGTTGAAATGCCGCTTCATTAAGACTATATGGCAAACAAGAAAGCCTTTTCTGGCAATAATGCAGATTCAAAAGATCAATTATATTTGTACCCAAAACATGAGCCAGTAACAAATCCTGATGAAAAACTCTAACATTTCTTTACACAAACTATATCAAATCAATGGCATATTGGGAAATCTATGGACACCCTCACCTGTCAATGTCTTATCTGTACTATGGTCTTATCATAAGTGGAGATGCTTTCTGTAATATTTAATTATATTATAACATTGCAGATTAGGTCTGCTTTTTCAACAGGAAGCCAAAAAGCCCATCAGCATCAGCCTTCTTCTCCTCCGTTATCCCGAGAGTGAACTAACACACCTCTACTGTCCCATCTGCCGAGACAGCATTTGTTCATCCTTAATGGGCCGCTGTAATTGGCAGGAATCAGGAAGCAGGAGCTGCTTCATGGAGCGTGTTCTTAGTTACTGGAGTCTTGAAAGTGATGGAGCCAGCAGAAGCAGCTGTGGGTTCCAGAACGCTATTACTGCCCACAGAGGCCTCTGCTCATCTCCTCTCCACCCCACGATGTTCTGCTCCACAGGGACAATGTTACTGGGACAAATGGCCACCTGGGAGCCACAAACCAAATGAAGCATGCTCTTCTTTTTTTTTTTTTTTTTCTCGGCGTCAACCACTTTCCCTAACGTACACAATCTCTACATCTCCCATCTGGCTTGACAGGAAAATAGATCTGCTCTGGAACCTGGGAGGGCGAGGAGAACTGCATTTTGCAAACTGTGCTTCACATGACCAGAGATGCAAAGCTTGCATGCATGCAGAGCCATGCCTTTTTATTTGCCTTCATGACAGTACGGCCATTAGCTTCCTGGTGGTGGTTTTCACTTGTCAAACATTATGAGAGATCCTCCAGAACTCATGGCCAGTTCGCAAATTCCTCTGCATTACTGAGGCGGGTTTCAAAGGAGGCTGCAGCTATCCTAATGAGTTCTTTCCATCGAACTTTTTTCCTTCCTGTCGCTCTGGATCCATTCAGATTTGACTCTTCTGCAACCAGCTCCCACGCTGAACGAAAAGGCCGATGCAGGCAGACGAATGGTTGTTACTCCGATGTGAGGAAGGCTCTTAAGTGTTTGTCACTTTGCAGGACTGTAATGGATGACTGAAGATCAGCCTGGCACAACATTTTACCTTCCAGAGCTTTACTTGCCATGCTCTTGTTTTTTTTGGTTTATCTACATAAAGTGTCAGATATTTAAAGTAGATACAGGTACCTCTCAATAAATTGTAACTCATTAATAATTAATTCAATTAATTTATTAAAGTGTAGTTAAATTTAAAAAAATGAAAACTCATATATTACATCACTTGTCACACACATTTTCAAAGAAAACTGCAATATAACAGAAGAACAATAAAAAAGATGGATTTTAACAAATGTAAATGTTTTGTCATGGCCAAAGCTGTCATGAGACAGACTGCTGACTTGACATTTTTCCAGCAGTTACTGCCACTGACTAGAGTAAGCCACAGTATTGGATTGCTAAAGAAGCTGGCTGGTCATAGAATGTTAATTGAAAATTGAGTGGAAGGAAAAGCTCAATTAGCAAACATGCAGAACAAGAAAAACAGCAGCCTCGAGAGGCTTGAGAAGTCAGAATCTATTTAAGAGTTTAGGGGAGACTCTCAAGATGTGGACTGCAGCTGAAGTCAATATCTTAAGAGTCACCTCACACACAGACAATTTAGCAAAAGGAGCCCCGACTATGTAAAAATGCATTACATGGGCATTCTGTGGTGGCACAAGGGTTTAGCACAACCCACGTATGGAGGCCTTAGTCCTCGACGTGGCCGTCACGGGTTCGACTCCCGGCGACATTTGCTGCATGTCTTCCCCTCTCTCCTCACCCTCTTTCCTGTCAGGCTACTTTCAAAAAATACGGGCCACTAGAGCTACAAAATCCTCGGAGAAAGATTTTTAAAAAGCTGCTACCTGTATTATTTCTGGGATTTTTTGCTGAAGCTCTCGGTGCAACAACCCTCAGGATCAGAATTACCACAACCAGCAACCTCAAGGCTTCTCTAGCCCATCGTCCTGCAATCTAGTCTGTCAGCCCTCTAATGCTCCACTTGGACGAAAAACATGACATAAGACGTCCTAAAGAAAGCAGTGTGTGTTGGGTTGCTGCTTAAAAATACATCCATATGTATGCTTCCGTTGAATTCAATATTTTGAATTATCTGATTATAAGCTCATAAAATAATGACACCATTATCTGAATTTTCTGTTATTTAAAGGCATACTGGTGTTTACTTGACTTTGACTGAGCATTTATAAGTTTATTAAAACTATTTTATTTCTATAAAAATCTCTCTTTCATTTTTCTGACATTTAGCAAATGGAAAAAAAAATTGAAGAAAGGTTTAGTTGTTTTATTTTCAGATCAAAAAAGGAGAAATGGTTGCATCTTTCTATACAAAGTATGTAAACATCTGGTTTCAACTGTATGTGAGTTTCACTTTTCGATGGGATTCCAATTTAATCAGATGAACCTGCATGTGTGCACAAAAGCATAATTACAAACATGAATCTATACAAGTCATGACTGTCTGGAGCTACTTTCACACCCTGACCCTTTCACTTACCATCCCTACAATTCACAGAAAATCCTGTTTCCACAGAGAGCCTCTCAAATTAGCCAGAGCTGTTCAATGAAAGCCCAACCACCGCTGGACCTGTCAGAAGGACGAGGCATAAATCATCCCCCAGAGCAGGAGCAGTGGCAGGACCAGAAACGCGTCCACCGACCGAGATTTACGCCGCACATCGAAGCAAAGAGCTTGGACCCTCTCCACCAGGTCGTCTTCAAATTGGTTATTGATCCTCCAATCCCAAAATGAATCATATGGTGCCAACTCTGTTTAGGTGCTATGTTTACAGTAGTGTGGTTGCAGCTAATATGCAGCCCCCTAGATGGATTATAGTTTGGAAACCTCGAGAAAACACATAGCTGAAGCAGAGCAGGGTGTAATTTACCTCGAGATGAATGGATGTCCTGTTGTCATGCAGCCGAGCCTCATTAGAGCAGCTGAAGCAGCCACTGACAGCAGTGTGTGTGAAGAGTTTGAAGTTAGGCATTTTACTCTGGTAATTATGACAACAATCACTGGGAATAACTGAAGAGCTTATGACATAGTTACAGTGAAATTCTTGTAAAGTACACAATTGTTTGGAAATAGGTATTGTATACTGAAAAGAAAAAATAAAACTAAGAATATTCCAAGTTGTTCCCAATTTATGAGCTGCTGTAAAACCTACCAGATTCGAATTTTAAAATTAAGGATTCTTTCAGAGAATAATCGTCACTTTTGTCCAAATCTGCCTTAAATGAGACTTGTTCTGTCAAAGCAGCTCGTGTCTACTCTTGGCACGTAATTTATGTTGGCAGATTACTTAATGGACCCTCGCTTCTCACCCAATTACGCACCAAGATGGTGTGTAAACGTAGCTCCTTCCTCGGAAGCAGTTCCCTCATAAATGCCAGAATGGCCATTATGACAGTCCCTTTGTGAGTGAAAACACACACCTAAAATAACGTCTGGGCTTTAATTGAAAGATTGTAAGGATGGCCTTGGTCCTGTTCCTTTTTGGGCTTCCTTCTAAATGTCAGAAAGAAGACAATTAGATGCTTTTCTTCTGTTCCTATTTGAGTGAAAATGTCAGGCTCATTTTCATTTTCAAAGATGTCTGGTCCAGTTTCTGAATATCCTTGATAAAATCAATGGTGCAATAAGACGCTTGATAGGATGAGCATTGATACCTCTTTGCATCTTATTGGTATCTTATGTGAAAGGCCACCACAAAGTAGTGAAAAGTGTCAAGTGAAAGGAAAAGAATATACTGTACGGCTTTCAGCTATTTTCACAGATTAAAATCTGTAAAATATTGTGTAAAAGTGCAAAATAAAAGCCAAAACACTGAGTTCTTTTAAATCTAAACTGAAAACCCTGTTCAGAGTTTCTTTTGGACCATAATAAATGAATGTGTAACTAGCACTAGGCAAAATGAAATGTTTCAGTTGTTGACTGTGTTTTGACTTTGTATTTTTATGGTGTAAAATAATTTGAGCTGTCTTGTATATCTAGAAAATGTTTCAAGATTTATTTTTTTCACAATTTTAATAACTATGGCTTACAGGCTTTGAGTTTTCTTTTAAAGAAAACTCAAAATTCAAAGTCTCAGAAAATTGGAACTGTACGTCGGACTAATTTGTTTTAAGCACAAATGTCAGGTTTCTTAAAAGTATGCAAATTTCTATACACTCAACACTTAGTTGGGCCTCCTCTTGCATGAATTAAGTGAAATGAGTACCAATAAAAATTGTTAAATAAAATCTAGATGTGAAGTGAGAATAGCATCAGCCCCTCTCTATTTCACTTGTACCTTTTAAAGCCAATAATGAACAGGAAGAAGTGGGTTTGGATGGACAGCTCTGGGTCCTTCTTCTCTGTTTCCAGTCGATAGCAGCCAGCAGGTGAGACCTCGACTATCTGTACAGCGTGGCAGATGCTTATTAGTGGTAATGTTCTCCCATCATCCATCTCCGGGTGGGTTTCCTCCATTGATCTCGACGCCAAGTCTTGTGACAAGCTGCTCCTCTGGTAGCGAGATCGCTGGTCGCCGCCGGTGCTGGCTTTCAGTGACACAGCTTATGCTTCAGTCAATAAACTTGAGACTGGAAAGCCAGAATTAGATTCGGGACAGAAAATGTGCAACAGAAAATGTGTTTCGTGCAGTGCTCCTAAAATGAAGGTATGTAAGCATGTAAAACATGTAAGCATATTTAAGACTTAAAGAGACAATTCCAATTTTTTGAGTGATGTTTTGATTATTGTCTACACATAACTTTTATTTGGGCATTTTCATTCAGCATACAGACAAATTAGTTTGTCCTTGAGGGTGAAGCTAAACAAAATCAGAGACATGCCAAGATCCACGTTAAAATAAATCCAATAGTAATTACTGTGTTGTTATATTTAGCAGAATAGTGATAGTGATGATCTTTTCTCAGAAACATACTGAGAACAGAACACACACATTTAACTCCCTCTTAATTATGGTTCAATATTTGTGGTTTTCTTTGGAACACAGTTTCATAATATTCACAAAAAAAATTTTGTAATGCAAGATAATGCAGCCTGGAAAGCTGAAATACCGAGATGCAATGCTCCGTGAGATGTTATTGGTAGAAAGAAATGCTATTGTTAGCCACACAGTAACATTTAGTTTATAGCTTTACTTGCATAAAAAGCAATAAATATTTTCAATCAGCTCAGATCTCTTAAGAGTACCTAGATGCTGGCAATCATTATTTCATTCTTTGTAAAGTTGAGAAAAACGCCAACATTTTAACTGCAAAAGGAGTACAAAATGGGCAGCCGAATATTTCCTTCCTCACTTCCTGAAATAGCTTTTTTCACACCATCTGCCTCTATAATTGGTCCAATTCTTACTCCTGTGTGAAGGCAGACACGGCCTTGCATCATCTTTCATTCAAGCTGAGTCAGTATCAATCATGTGACAGTCCAGTGATGGATAGGCAATCTAATAACGGGAGCAAAAATAACTTCACTCACTCAATCCTTGACCTTACAACGCAAGCATTCAGTTTGGTTAAAAGCTGCAGCTCTCACATAAAATGGATTTTTTTCTTTAGGATCAATTGCAGAGGAAATATTTGAACTGTAAACGGCCACAGAAATCTGTCACTAATAAATAATTGCTGTTGTCAGGGATTTATGCATTGCCTGCACCTCCTCTTTCGAGAGGATTTTCAACTGCAGGCTGTTTAGCCCGAGTAAAAGGCGACGCAAGCAGGTTTTGTGGAAGAGTTAAGGAACTGCCTTTGGAGAAGGAAGCTTCTCAGCTGCTAATTTACCACTAAAAGGCTTTGACTATGCTGCTTCTGAGGAAGACTAGAGGACACTGAGGAAGGTGATCAGACATGCAAATCATGCAGAGTTCAAACAAATCTGAATTACAAATTTAACAGACAAGCAGTTTTTTCTTATACTTGTTTTATATAAAATTACAGAACGAACTTCAAGAATATCAAGATTAACTAATCAAATGTTGCAGGTGGTAAAAAGTTTAGTTTTTGTATTTTTTTTCTGTTTCTGTTAACATGTTATTAAAGTATAAGAATAATTGATTTTGATTTGGAATTACTTGTAGATTAACAGCAAACAGTTTAAATTTGATCTCACATAAAACAGGTTTCAACATCAGCCTTCAAAATATCTGATTTAAAACCTGATTTGAATAAGTCTCAGTTAAATTATATGGTACACTGCAACATTTAGATTTTCAATGTGCATATTACTTCCATGAGAGAGGACTTTAATAAGAATTTTGTGCCAAGATGGAGGATTTGCCATTTTGACGTTACCCTCTTTGATATTAACCATTCCTGTAAGTATTAATGCTACTAAAAGTATAAGAATGACTAATTAGCATGTCAATATATCCTTATTAGCATATGAACCCCAATGCCCGAGTGCATTTGCAATCTTATCTCTATGTTTCTTTCCCCAACAAAGAAGAAGTAGTTAAAAAAAATGCAATTAAGGATTGGGGAAAGCGCTGTCATGACACCAAGTATTACAAACACAAACCTCAGCTTCCAGGATTTCAGTCAACAAATCAATATTCAGCTGATTATACCTTTAATCTGCAGCCAGGAGAAGCCAGAATTACTCATCCAAACACTGCAGGGAATTTCCACTAATGATCAAAATGATAAAGAAACATGAAAAGAGAACCTTTAATTAGGCCCTATAATTCATAATAAAACACCTTACGAAAACACAGTCAACCTTGTTGGATGGAGGCAGAGAAATGTTGATTATTTAACGTCAAGAATCAAATTATGAGCAGCATAAAGAGGCCATGTGTATCTGACACTTGCAATGAAGAAATTTGGATAAAACAGGGAAGGAAGGATGAGGAAAAACACTTTATTTCATATTGAAGAACAAAAATGTATATTACCTAACTAGTTTTTAAGTTTACTGAAAGCAACAAAATTCTTTAAAAAAAAAAAGAATCTATTGCCTTGCAACATTTTACCCTTTTCTTTAAAAAAATATTTTTAAACTCAAATTAGACTAGACTAAAAAACACTTCTGATACTAATTTTAACATGATGATGCCATAAAGTAGCATCATATGGATGAATTAATTCATAAATTTTATGCTAATAAAATATGTGCATAATTCATTTGAAAAGTATCCCCAAGGAGGATGAAGCTTTGTAAATGTTAAAAATGTGCTTGAAAACTTCATGTGATTTTTATTGAATGTTCCCAATTGTCCTAAAATCAAAATGCACAAATATTGCAGCTGATTTCTTACCTACGAAAGTACCACAACAGTTCCACAATTTCTAATTTGTTTCTTATTCAACAATGAAATACAAATGTCCATCCTACAACAGTCTGTCCAAACAAAATAAACATAGGATACTTGACCAAAGCTACAAGGGGGGTTTGATCAAACCTAAATCAAATTAAGGACTCTGTGGCAACAAGCATTCCCAAACATTGCAAGTTAATGCTTGGAAATGCTCTATGTCCAGCCTGAGATGATTTGTGTGGAAGAATGGGCAAATATGTAGTCTCTGGTAAATTTGTTAAGATAGAGACATTAATCAATCAATCAATTTTATTTATATAGTACATTTCAGCAACAAGGCAAGTCAAAGTGCTTTGCATACCACTAAAGACCTACATTTATGCACAAAATATTGAAGTAGCATGTATTCAGACTCTCTGTGCTAGTAATATGCTTAAAATTGTTGTTAAATGCATCATTTAAAGGTTTTTACAAGTGGTGGTAAAGTCATTAAGAACCTGCATATTTTATGTTTGCATTAAACCCAAGGTAGACAAACATTAACACTGTTGAGTATTAATGCAAATCACATTGTTTTCACTCCCTTTAAACAACATTTAGATGGGGCCAATAAATAAAAGTCTAAAAAAGTTTTAAGTGGATGTTAGAAAAAGTTAAAGTGGTATGAATACTTCTGCAAGGCACAGTCTCAGGCTTTTCCAGCGCTAGGCTGCAGAACAGGGATCATGTAACCAAAACAAAAACACTTTATGTTTGTGACTTTTTGGCAGGAGCCAGCCTAAAGGTCAGAAACACATATGACGTTAACTGCAGTGGGATCACTCCAGTAGGACACCCCACGTTTGTGTCTATGGTGTATCCCCTCAGGAGACAGACCCCCAAAGGCTGCTTTTTGAACTCAGCATGCAACAAAGAGCGACCCCCTGCCTTGGGTCCTGATTCCATAAAGGCAGACGGTGCCAAGCTTTGACACATACACTCTCTTTAGTAAACTTAGATAAGCCCACAAATTCATTCCAAAGAAATTCAACTAACTTTCCATTCAGCTAAAGATGGTTTAGGTTCAAACAGATTCTGCAAACAGAAAACAAATCAAAAATGTTGAAATGGTAGGCAGAATAATTAGAGATTTATCAATGCAGTGCATAAAATTTTACTCCCAATACCGAAGAAGCTCGTCACTCCAGAAACGTCACTTTGATCTGATTGGCTGAGCTGTGGTCCATTCTTACATAGTTTTATTTTCAGATTAAATAAGTACAGACAAATACCAGCAAAATTCAATATTTGCCTTTAACATCAACGTATCAGGCAGCTACCAATCTAATATTTCAGGGATGCATCAGTCACATCTACAGCTCCATTTGAAAAGAGCTGGTGGAAAGAATTAAAACTGAGACGACTTTATTTATTAAATCCAATTTTATTTGGACTCCAAAACAAAATTCATCAGGAAAAAATATAAATTAATTCTTGTGTTAAAACAATGAATAGCAATAAGATCAGTGGAAAAATAGAAAATCACATCAAATTGAGAGTAATCACATTCAGCAAAATCAAAACATGTCCACTAAACTGTAGTCTGAACTCATTATAATAATGAAATAAATTACACCCAGAGGAACATTACTCTTTTAATCTAAACTGTTTTCCTACTGGGGATCCGAGGCTCCAACAACAATACTTGTCCATCTTTAACTTCATTTCTGACAGAAAACTCAATCAAACTGAATAAGTGTGGGTATAAAAACCAGCTGCACGACAGAAAGAAAAGATGGATGGCAACCTTTGCCTCGGCATTAACCATCCAAATTGCATCACAGTGGAACCCAGCGCACCCACTGCAACAAAGTGACCAGAGCAGCAGGCAGGGCCAGAACTGACCGGTTTGGTTTTCATATTCATGCTCCTCGTTTCTTTTCTTCATGTCAACAGTGAGAACGTATTTTGATTTATCCAGGGCTAAATATTATAAAGAACCAAAAAAACTACCATAATCAAGTTTTTTATGCCAACTAAAAGTACAAAAATAACAAAAAGAAATTTAGATGTATAAAATATGGAATGCAACTATCCCAGTTTTAATCTCAAAGTTCATATGCCCATTTTTAATTTGCCTTTTATTTTTGAATCATATTTACTTTTTCCAAATCATTTTTTGCTTGTATATAAAATTTATTATATCCTATTCATTAAAATACATGGGCTATTCTCAGGTGTAAGGGAGACGATGGTGGAAAAAAGCATCAGGAATAAAAAAACAAAACAAAAAAACTGAAAAATAACAGACAAATTAAAATAAAAATAAAACCCCTTTCTAATTAAATTTGCTTCACAATTTAAGTTCTGTATTTCTATCATAACAATTAATTTCTGAGCCATTTATTTATTCCTGTGTTGATTACAGCAAGGTGACAAAAATCTTGGCACTCTCCATTTTCCCAATTTAAAGGCAAAGTGACTCATCAGCATCATGACCTTAATGACTCTGTGTGGGTGAGTGTTGGCCGGCTGAACCTCTGATGGACTCATCCGGCGCCTCTGAGGAGCCGACCTGTCCGTAGATGAAGGAGTAGAGGCTGACGTCAGGGCGCTGGCAGAGGCAGTTCTTACAAACCGAGCTGTAGTACTGACCCAGCAGATCGTACACCTCCCCTGTGACGGAGACAAGGACATTGTACAGACTGCCTTGTTACGATGAGAAAGAAAACGTTGATTGTTCAGAACTCTATAATTATTAGTTGAGGTTAACCCTCTCAGGCTCAAATTAAGTTCTAGTTGCAGGAAAAATTTGATATTTGGAGAAAATGATCATATGGGGTAGTAATATACAATTCAGACTTTTTTTCAAAATAGTCACAATTATCAAAAAAATCATCAAGCAAATCTGCAACATCTGCCTGGAAAGGGTTAACTTTACATGCAACCCTGTGAACATGAATGAAGCACGAACTTGGGGGATTTGATGATCCAGTTGAAGCACTTTTTTCAGGTTGCGATGAATACACAACATACAACTTAAATGACATTTTAAAATTTGGATTAGATTTACAGATGTACAGTATTTTACAACAATTAATAAGTTTCTGTTATGAAATGAACAAAATATTTGACTACTTTTCTGGGCAGAGTTGGTACAGTTTGTTTAAATTGATTGGATTTTGTTAGCCTGGTTTATTCAAGTTTTTGAGATAGTTTGAATATTCTATCAACTTTGTGCAGAGCACCAGTACCACTGACAGACAGCATGCTGCCACCACCTTCCACCACAGCTAGTACAGTGTTCTTAGGCTTGAAAGACTTTCCAGGATGTTTACAAATGTTTTTACTGTGGCTATAAAGCTCAAGCATCGTCTCTTCTGATGAAACATTTGATTTCATGTGGGCTATTGAGATGCAAATTTAAGTCCAGCCTTAGGGAGATTGGAAGCCATTTTAAAACTTCAGCACCTACCAAAAATGTATGAAGACATGGGAGGCTGTCTTCATAGAAAAATAAACAAACCAAAGTCAAACACTGATGCCATTGGCTAAGCAATAGTGTTAGTGTTAAAACCAGTCTGTAAAAGAAACAGACGGGATGGCTCACTGCCTCACCAACACTGATGTTCCTCCGGGTGAGGAAGGAGTGCATGTTGTGGACATCTGTCATGAGCTGGTTGTCACCAAAGGTGAAATAGGCGACGTCTCGGCCCGCCTCAGCAGCTGCCAGCATCTGGATCAGAGCTGGAGGAAAAGAGGACTGTTAAACCTCAACAACAGAGAATATGATTCTGTGCTCGGTGCAGGAAGACCAAAGCGGATACAATGAAAGCTTGGGAAAAGAAAAAAAATATTTGAAAATATAAAGAAAAAGATTTAAATAATTGAATAGTTCCTCTAAGTTGATGTTTCCATTAAAACCAGTCTCTGTATCCTGCGCAGTAAAAGGTGAGTAATCAAGGGATTAGGTCTCACCCCCACTGTGATCTCTGGATCCGTTAGTAAGCAGAGCCCCGACTGGCCCCGGAAAGCTGTGAATATTTTAAGAGACTGGAAATACGTCTGCTGATTAATTAAAGTTGGGAAAGTGCCGACGTAATGAGCAAAACTGAAACAACATCTTCATCAGCACTCAACACTGAGCACTTCTACCCATCAGCAGTTTGTCTCGCTGCCTCTGCTTCAACATCTGTCCTCAAAAATCATTTTTGTGATTAAAGAAAAGGTGGCAACGAGGGACCAGAGAATCTAATCCTAGATAGCAGACATCCTCTCAAGTAGGACGTGAGTATCGATATAGTGAGTCATTAAACACAAAGTAGGAATAAAGCCATGTTTATCTAATAAATGAAATTCAATATAAATGTAAGTTTGAACATTATTAAAAGGTTAATTAAATTAAACTCAAAAAGTCAAGTCCCATTTCTCTTTAGTCCATGTAAGATGCTTCTGACTTTGTGTCCTCAACATAAATGAAGCATTTTTGAATCACTGTCCCCAGTAGCAGTCCACACTAAAGATACACAATATGTCACTAATTTACTGTTATTGCTATGTGACCATATTCAATATTAATATTGCAAAGAGCTGCATGAGCTACAGTAACAGCTTATCAGATAACCACGCATTCAAGCTCTCTAAGCCATGATATGAAAAGAAGTTTGCACAATATAGCAGAAAATTAGGCATTTGGTGCAGTCAGCGAAAGTTATAACTAAGTTATTTCATCATAATGAACCTCAGTCATATAGAAAACAATGACTATTTGTGTATTTATCACAAATCATATTGTCCCACATTCACAAGCATTATTGCATATTGCTGCAGCAGAACTCCACATCTTGTGAAATGTCCCCTAAATTCTTGAATAGGTTTTGCGTCACAAACTTTTAAAAAAAATAAATAAATGCTCAATTTTAATACATGGCTAAAAATGCTGTAGTTATATCTCATGCCCCCAATTATACCCATCAATCTGCAATTTCTAGACTTTTAATATCTCTTCGTAAACATCCTGCAGATCTCATTACTTCTTTTTTGTTGTTGTTTGTTTGTTTTTTAATTATTATTATTCACCTGTAGGTGTATATACAACAAACGTTATAGAGTGGCAAAAAGGGGTTTTGGTCTACAAAATAATTAACCAGATATTAGAATGAATAACAGCAATAGAAATCAAATAACCAAACAAAAAGAACAAAACAAAACAAAAAAAACACAACACAACACAACACACACAAACCTTTCAAGGAGGCTGTTATGTCTGTTATTCTGCACCTTTTACTACCAGTTTCTCCTTCCCAGTAACTTTCCATTAATATACACAGATAGAGCATTTTGTGAGACATAATTATCAAACTTAACAAAAGTAAACACTTCAAATAAATCAATCTGTGTGTAACATGCCAGTTTCATCCCCTTGCACTGGATCACTGAAGTAAAGCGACTTTTCAATAATATATATGCAATGTATAAAGTGTGATACAGATAAGAGCTGAAATTCATAAATGTACAGAAAAGCTAAGCTGCTATTGCAAATGAATGGAAAAATTTCTCCTAAATCTCCCCGAGGAGTAACAACACAACATACACACAGAAAGCTGGAACTGATTGATGGATTCAAGCAGGCAATCAATTTCACTATTAATGCAACATATCGACTTTGGCATTAGATCAATAGGAGGAAGGCATAAAAAAATATGCCTTAAGTAAATGCACAAATTTCTGGAAGACAAATGGATGCCCATGCTGGAGCGCTTTCTAGTTGAAATTTATTCTGCTGCATCCAGGAAAGAGAGTCCAATTAAAGTGATGATTTGAGCACTTGTCTAGTCAAAATGTGCTGACGTCAACGTTACGCAAGAGACATGAACCTTACCTTTGAGTCGTGTGTCGCCTCCGAAAACACCACAGCCCCAGTTTCCTGTTGCCACTGCGGCGAGGTTTTGACTTTCCTTCTCAGAGTGAGAAAAGCCACAGTAAGCCTACAAGGAGAATCAACAAATTTAACAGCAGTGTCAGACAATAAGTTAAAAAAGAGGATGTAAAGAAGCGCAGAAATAATGAATATTTAAAAAAAACAAAAAAGGCCTCACAAATCCTCTAAATTAAGCTCTGTATTACAATGTACAGACATAAATTAATTTATTTCCTTCGTTTGATTGTACTTTTTACCGTATTTCCTTAAAGTGTGTCTGAAACAGTTAAGCACCCAGAATAAAATAAAAATGCATGCCAACAATTATAAGGTAACAGTATCTAAAGGCACCAAAAGAGATCCAATCAGGCAGTAGATGAAGCATCTCAAATCGTAAAAGTGCTTCAGATACATTAGAAAGTATCACTTGCACAGTAAAGAGCAATATACTTAAAATATTGAAAGGCTTGTTCATTTTAATTCCATCACGTCTACGAAACAATTTCCCAGTAGGGCATGCGCTTTAGTTAGAACATTTTCACTTAAAATTAATCAAATGAAAATTATGTGAAAATACCAGCTACTCTTAATTTGTTTTTTACAGTAGCTGTGAGACTTTGCTCATACTAAATACATGCCATTGGGTGATTTATCTTTTCTTAAATTTTTTTTTATGTGCCAATTTTGGAGATATGACAACAAAATCTGGCTTCACTGTCGAGAGTCACATCTATAAAACACTCTTGTGTAAATCTGGGGTATCAGACATGCCATATGAGCCACTGTTTTAAAAGCTACTTCAACATAAGATCCAAGCGGGCTTGAAATATTTATTTTAACGTTAAAACAAAATGCACAGTGAAAATAAATGGTAAGAGCCTGTCCTCCCTTCTGACCAGTGATAAATTCTTCTTGGGAAAGGGCAGATGTGACATTTAACTGAACAATATTCGAAACAGGATTGATCTCTGTGTTTATGCATTCTTCACCCGGATGTCAGAACTGTCAAACTGCTCCATGCTTTCTGACAGCAGACCTGACAACATCAACATCTTGATTTTTTTCCAGAACAAATGGCCATTACCTCTTCAGGAAGCTTAAGAATAAATATAAAAGCACAATACCATGTAAATATGATACATGGGACTGGTATCCTGACTAATTCCAATTAAAATCAATGTTGGATAATTCTGTTTACTTTAATTAAACATATTGTCACAAATACAATGTTTATATTCTCAATATCACTTTAATTACTTAATTATTATAAGTTATCAACTAGCAAAGCAATAATGCATCAATAAACAAAACAAAATAACAGAGATAAAAACGTCTGTACTTCTGTCAAAGTGAAAGGAAGCAGAGATCCTTCATCCATACACAAATTTGTTTTCTAGCATAGTATGTATTGTATGTATGTATATTTTCATCTAAATCATTGTATATGAGAATGGTTGTATATGGTAAATTGCATGCAGCAAAAATCTAGCAACATTACAAAGAAATGAAAAAGCTTAGGGAAACAAAAAAGTTTAAAGTCACCTTGTTAAGTTCTCTGTTAATTTTGTCGGGGTGAAACTGTTCGAGAAAGTTCCTGAATTGTAGAGCATCGATGGCAACTATCTCCGTGCACCGTCTCCTCCAGTCGTCTCTGAAAGAGTCAATAAAGAGATTTTAGAACAACAAAATGTGGACAAAATACATCCACACACATATACATACTATATATATATATATATAAACCATAGGAAGTAAGTTGTTCAAAACAAATAAACAAAGGGAAAAAAAAACAATACTTCTGCAAGGCACCACAACAACAAATAGACATTTAATAGATAAAATATTCAACAACAAGCCGTAATCAAAGCACCAAACAGATCATAATTTAAACTTCAAACTTCAGGACATGGCTGATGCCCGCTGCTGTTAAGATAAAAAACGAAATGGATCTATACCTTGGAATTGTATCGTGGTGACAGCCAACCCACTTATACGTCTGAGAATAACCAGTGTATTTGCTATACTGTTGTGATCCTGAAAGACAGCAACATCAAAAACCATGTTTAAAGTTTACTCATGATGCTAGTTATGATGATACAACACTGAAAGAAAGGTAAAATTAGAGAAGTTTTAGTGGAACCTCAATACTGTGTCCTTTTTTAGTCAACTTAAAGCTTAAAATTAAGGGATATAATATGACCAATGGTGGAGAATAAATAATCTTAAATAGATATTCCTGCAATAATTGAATATTTACTGCCAATACAATAAACACACAACCGCCCCCCAACCCACCAAAAAAGAACAACAACAAAAAAACAAAAACAAAATTAAACAGAAAAAAGATGTAAGTGCTGTAACAAAACAAACAAAATCAAAGCAATTAAAAAAGAGACGCATATGAAAGAGTTCTGAACTCCAGTTGGCATCATCATCGTGTTTCTCTTAAAGTAATGGCCAATATAATTCAAAATCCCTTTATAAACATAATAAACAATTACAAAAAACATAGGAAACAAATGCAGAACAAATTTTCCCACATAGTAAACGCTCTTTAAAGGTTAACTTTGATTCAGTATAAATGCATATTGTGCCTGCTCAATTCAATTTTATATTGTAGGATTAAAGCACAGTTATTAAACAGGAAGAAATTACTTTAAACTACTATTTCCAAATGTTCTGTTTAAATTAGAACTTAGAAATCTCAACAATGGAATAATATCTCCCTCACAAAACTGGAGGGACATCTGTTTGCTGTTCAAGAACATGACATTTTAATGGTCCCTGACATTTTTGCATTTGAGCAGATAATACTTCAGGAATAAAATTTGTTCTTCTTCTAATTTTTCGTGAGCAAAATGTTCTTTAAAAGGTATTTGTGGAGGGAAACATATAAAGACTGCATTTGGAGAGAACCAACTATTAGAATTATTTTATAAGCAACAACAATTAGCAGGTCAAAGTAAAGTATTAAAGATCATTTTATTCATGTGCAAATATATCCAAGAAAGAAAGTCTCACATTTGTGCTGGACCAGGCAGTGAAAGGTCAGAAGTGCATCTCATTGCCATGTTAATTCAAAGCTGGGAGGAGTGAACTTTTTTATCTTTAATTAACTCATATCAATGTCTTTCTTAATGACCAAGGAATAAAAAAGGAAACAGTTTGTTTTAGTGAACATAAACAACAACAGAAATCACATAAATTATGCTATCAGAATATTGTGGATAAGAGGTTTAAGATGGGAAACATTGCATAGACACAGCAGGCTGCCACTAGTTTTATCAGTTCCACCTTCCAGATAGAAAAAGAAATACAATCTCCATGCCACTGCTTCCTGATTTAAAGCATCTCCTGGTCAGCATCGTCTTTAAAACAATCATGTGACTTCTCCCTGATGCAATTTATACTGTTGACCGTCCCAATGGCAGCCAGATATCTACCAATCAAGAAAAATTCAATTAGCCAGAGCACTTTTGCAAATTTCAGTGCAGAGCTACAACCCATTAGTCTGTGTTGCTGCATGCCAAGACCTCTTGCAGAGAAATATGATTTACCGCAGTGGGCCACAATGTATCCAAGGCCTGGAGTTTTACAATGGGAAGAAGAGATATTGGCTGAGTTTAATAAAGATGATGGAATGGAAGAGTCCATTAGCGAAGCAGGTCTTGGGCAGGTCTTCCAGCTATAATTAATTCTGTGCTGGAGTAATAAAGTTAAGTGGAGCAACAGGAGCAAAGGCAGGCACAAAGTCTGAAGGTGACTCGGCCAAACGGGACGCAGCATGTCTGGAGATCGCAAAGACAAAGAATGTGATGCTTCACTTGCTATTTTAGTCTACAATTCTGATACCATGTATAATAAAAGACATTCTAAAAAAAATGTGACAAAAGGCAGAAGCAAGTATAATGGTTGTTTCTTGGCAATGCAGACTGAGAAACTGAAAAAGGTTTCTCAATCACTGCTCATGTCAGAGAGTGAAGAAAAAAAACAACACAGTTGATTAAACTTTACTTTCCTGCCTTAAAGTAGAAAACACAGTTTTATTTTAGAAATAAAACTAAAAATAATTTGAAAAACAAAACTAAACATGAGATTATCATCATGTTAATCAGTAAAATCTAAACCTTTGTTAAAGAGATTCTTTTAATCCGTAAATTATACTAAAATACAAGGTGTACTTTTCTTTATACTAGCTATTACTAGAACACACTGATTGTCCTCTTTAAACCCAATCAAGCTCCTGCAAATATTTCCACAAAACAAAAAGAAGAAGTGGAAAAGAGGACAGGTGCCATCAGCCTCCTGCAGAGGGAACCCTCATGTCTGCCGTCTTGTTATTGGGTACACAGGTTTCTGACAGCCGTGTTTGTTGCAAACATCCAATTGTGAAGTACAGACTGTACTAGGAATTATTTAAGAGAAAGGTTCAACAGTGCAATCAAGCCCACCAACTCTCCATCTTCCAACTACCTCTCGAAGCCAATCAAAAAGAAATGTATGACAAGGACCGACAGAGAAAGATGGCAAAGCCATAAACATCTTCAAGCTGACCCAGAATGGGGTAAATTGAAGATGTAAACATCAATACTTTTCACATCAAATTAAAGAGTGTATGAAAATTGAAGCACAAATGGAATAAATCTTAAGAATTACAGTTCCAATCTGGAAGGATAACAATCTAGGGCAAATTCACGAGTGCATTTGCAGGCATCCTTGTGTTTAAGAAGCCAGATGCAAATAAATATCTGCTTTCAAAAGAACTCTAAGGAACAAATAACATATCTAATCACAGACACTGTTTGAAGGCATTTTAATGAGGCTAGAAGTATACAAAGTCCACCAATAGTTTCTATATCAGTGGAAATTGTAGGCAAAGCAAATAGTTTATCATTCCCAAAGTTGTTTGCAAAGACCGTTTGCATCATGTAGACAATGCAGAAAAAATACTGCCTACTGAAAGCTGGAGCTAGTTAAGGAAAATACAATTGTGATGCTGAGTTTACAGAAAAGGACCGCAAGCTTGAATTCAATCTCTCTTCCCATGAAATCTGCCTCATATTTTGATAATCTACTTACTCCAATTTGCTGGACATAATGGGTGTGTTTGCGTCTGCATGTATTCAGAGAAGCCTCTTTCAAAAATCCAGTGCAGAAAAAAGAAAACATTGGGTTCAAAATCTCCCATCCAACTCAATTAGATTATAGAAGTAGAGAAATAAATGCCTAAAAAAAATGTAAGTATCGTTTGGGTTCACTAACCTGTGATAATGAGGCACTCGTTATCATCGAGTGCCTCTGTGAAGAGACGCGACACGATAAGCTCAGGGTTTATGAGGAACCGAATTTCTTCTTGAACAAGACCAGCACCAATAACTCCTCCTCCAACAAACTTGTTGGCAAAATCCACCTGAAAGATAAGGCAAGACCATGAAAGATAAAGAAAAAAAACATCCAAGCTTCTGCTGACCCTGATCATTTCCTAATCAGTCAGATTTTGCTAGAAAAAAAAGAGCAAAGACAAGAACAACTTCTCAAACTTTGGAAGCAAAACATGCCATGAAATTGTATTCGCCCTTTCTGTTTTATTTTTGACAGAATCCATGACAGGTTTATTGGGGAGGTTAGCCTGAGGTGGTGGCATTACTCAGGCAATCTGTCCACAATGCCAAAATGAGCTTTGAGCTCTCCTCATAGCTGCATTTAGTTCTGTAGCCGCCAGTAGCAAATATCAAATTAAGAGATTTATTTAAGGAAATAAACTGCAAAAATTATGCTTTCTATTTATTTTTGCAAGTACCGTAATTAAATTATTTCAGTTCATTTGAAATTGTACATTTTCAGGGCTGACAATTTTTACTCAGTGACCCACAGTTGGCCCAAACCGAACCCATCACGGCCGCATAAAAACGCTACGAACAAAAATTGAGCAGCTGTGTGAGGGCAGATCTCTCCATTGTGGTCACTCAACATTGGGACAACAAGCCAGACTCCAGAGTCTGCTTTGACAAGCTGTCAGGACCTCAACCCCCAACCCCACCCTTTCAGAGCATCCATCAATCGCAGCTACTGCGAGCCCCAGAGTTGGTCATGTGCGCACATCAACTGTCAACCGGAGGCAAACAAAAGGTGAAAGGCGGAGGGGGCCAGGCTGACAGTGCTCGGGATGCTTAGCCAACATAGAGAGCCGAGGAGGCCCAGAGGCCTCGACCCCAGTCCCAGCCCAAACTCCCTCTGACGTGTAAGCAGCTCCCTTAAAGGGGCTTATTTTGCAGTGCTAAGCATTCTGGGTGAAAGACTTCAAAATGTGGTGGCATAGTGAATGACTACTACAGAGGAGAAACAGCTCCTGGTACATTTAAGTTGCTGAAAAATTCAAATAAATCTAAAGCAGACTGTAACATGTTTTAACTAGTTAAAAGTGCACACTTTTAACTAGTGTACACTAGCTACACTAGTGGAATTCCAAATTACTAGAACTCCAGTAATTTGGAATTCCACAGTAATCTGGAATTACTGTGGAATTTTACTTTTTCCACAGTAAAATTCAAGAACTTTTCAAACATTTTCAACACTTGGAGATAAAAACAAAAAAGATAGTTTCAATTCACTATTACATAATGTGTTTATTACTGTTATTAATAATGTTTTGCAATTGTACTCTACATTCTACAGCAAGGACAAGTCAGACTAAAATATAACAAAATTTTATGTTTTGAAAAGTTCTCTCTCACAAAACCTATAAACCTGACTGGCCTAAAAACAAGACACAAATTTGACAAAATAAATCCAAAATTTCAATAACGTAGTTGAATGTAGAAAATATGAGACAACCTTTATTTCAATTGCAGATCAATAACTTGAGCTACTAAATAATAAATATTCAAAAATAAAACAAAAAAAAAATCTTGTCACAAAGTTTCAGCAAATAGAAAAAACCCAAAATTAAAAAAGTTTAGTCGGATTTAACTTCAGAAAATAAGAAAAAAAAAAAAGTGTCTTTTTATTAGATGTACGAAAATATTTGGCTTTAACTGTAAATAACACTTTCTGATTTTAGGCGTTTAATCAAACATTAGATTGCATTTTATTACAAAATCTTTCAGTTTGAATACCAGGCGCTTTCAAGTACTTTATACAGAAACTGAGAAACTCCCCTAACACCTATTTGAAATTCAAGCATTTTCAAGGATTTCAAGCACCCATATAAACCCTGAATAGAGGTCTTACCTGAAGCATCCCATAACCATCATCCTCAATGGTCCCTTCACATGTAATGTGGAGCCTTGTGAGCAAAGTCGGCGAGCTGAAATGCAAACATTGTTTTCCACATTCCACTTTTAGTAAGCTCTTGTATCGTTGGTGCTCCTTATACTATTCTAAAAAACAAAACAAACAAACAAAAAAAAACAATAGCAAACCTTTTCCAGTTGGGAGGTTTATCGAGTCTTTGACGGCTGAATGTCACAAGTCCTGTAGGTTCTGAAGGACACAAAAACACAAATCAAAAATTATTGCCTAGTTTTCTCTGCAACAGTTCAATTTAATCAAAAAGCAGTAAATCTGATCACCTACTCTGTTCAGTGACACTTTTAAAATAACACATCAAGGTTTTCAGCTTCTCAATCTTTCTGGAGGATGAGCCTTCAAACAACCTGAAAGGAAAAAGATACAGAGTGATATTTTTATTAATTCTGCCACCACCTATTTATTCATTATAGTTGTTTCCAACATTTTCCACTGAGAATTTCATCCATACAAATTTTTAGATTTTTCAAAAAACATTTACCTAGCTAAATTTTACAATCTCTACGTTCCACATATAATCTTCTGAAGTCATCTTCGGCTGGGGTAGCCCTTCTGCTTCAAGGCTTCAGCAATCTTCACCCTTTCTATAATCTTAAACCAGTCTGCCCATTCTACTGTGATATCAACAAGGTTTTTTTAGTCTGCGTTACTGCTGGTCACAGGTTATTTTATAATTTTTAGACCATTCTGTGCAAACCTCAGAGATGGTTGTGGGCAAATATTCCAGCAGGTCTCCAGTTTCAGAAAAAAAAGATCAAGTTGTCTGACACCAACAAGTATGCTCCATTCAGTTACTTAAAGCCTCTTTCTTCCCCATTCTAATGCTCAGTTTGAACTTCAGCAAATAGTGTTGTCCAACTCCAGATGTCAAAATGAGTTTGAGAGTCTCCATCTCTACCTACAACTACTTAAACAGGTATACCCAAATAAAGTGCTGTGTCAGTGAATACGATTATATTTTCTTCCTAAGGAAGAACGATCAATCTTTAAAGAAGTTGGCCATGGCATTCCATCTTATCACCGACTAAAGTCAAGACGACCAAAAACTGTTCATTTGCAGAATCATTGCTGGAGAGATGGATGACCTCCATTTTAGCCCCGTGAGTTCAGTCATGCTTTAACTTTTGATATGAATTAGTTCATCTCTCACTCAGCCTCCTTTTCAGTCGCTAGCCGATTATGTAGGAGCTCCTTTGAGGTTACGAGAACAAAGTTGCCCTAGGCTGTCCATCACAGCGCAACACTCCTGCACTGTCCCCGCACTCACACATAAAAAAAGAAAAGAAAAAGGGGATCAGGGATCTCTCTGTCTCCAGGGATACATTAGGAAACGCTGTGTCCCTTTAAAGCAACAGTGTCCTCAGGAGGAAAAAAGGTCCTAGCACATATATAAAACTGCTGGCAGCGAGATGCGCTGGATATACAAGTGCACTTTGAACACTAAACTCACAATATCCTTCTTAATATGAGTCTAAAAGAAGCACACAGATGCGTCAATAAAAAAAAGGAAATTTTATGGAATGAAAATGAAGCAATGACAAAAGCCTGCTGCACTAAGAGCCCTTCAGGGACTGGAAAACTCATTCAGTAAAGCCAGTTTCTGCTTTCATTTGTCTTTTTTTAGTCGAAGTGGTCTCAAGAAGCAATCCTGCCTCTTGTAGTTCTCAGAAAAATGTACTGGACATGAGTCTGCCACCAGCGAAAGCAATCTTTTAGTAACAAACTGTAATATAGTCTTATAGAAAAAGAGACTTGACCTAAATTATTTATACACTATTAGTCATTGATTTAGCATTAAAGTCATGTTACAATTTTAATAACATGCAACTTCTGTCTAAATGTAATAATATTTTGAGATGGTCCAGCTAGAATGCTGAGTTTGAGCTGAGTACAGTGATAGCATGAAGGATGATATTAAAATAGCCATTTCCTATCAAAAAACAAGGTTCTTGGTTTAATGAAAACTATATTACATCTAAATCTGCCAAGGTTACAAATAGTGTTGGGTTTAAATTTAGGTGGTGTGTAAATACCATTGTTTGCACTTGATTTTATTTAGGTGTATCAGAGTGATGGGTGAATACAAATGAACATCATACTTCATGACTTTATGTTTAAAAATTATGAGTCTTGCATCATTTTTGTGTACATCTATTACTTAAATTATAAACAAAAATAATCTAGGTTTGGGAATATATAAAGAATAAATATAAATGGACAAACAATTGGCCATTTGAATACCTTTGTTAGGGACTATAGCTGTGAAAAAAAACAATACAGGTGACTACATTTGGTTTTGGCATCATTTTACAAGACAACATTCTTTGACAACAAGAACACACACTGAATACTTTTAATATGTAAGGTGGTAGAGAACTAAAAGCATCCTTTGCAGCAGATGGTGAGACTGTATCTTTATTTCAGTTGGCCATTCTTTTTTTTTTTATTATTATTATTTTTTTGCAAGACGTTTTGCCAATTTCTACACATCTGCTGTGGGGTGTAAATGTGCCAAGAAAAAAAAAAAAAAAAGATGTTTACATGTGGGCGCAGATGATCAAGCTTTCCAAAACTGGCAAAAGGAAAACAAAAAAACTGGACCAGTTCGAATCTACTCCAGAAATTGCATAGGAACAACCAAGAAATAAACTTAAATATATATTTTTTTAATTATAAAATTACTGGCAGTTATGGTACTGGCACCGAGTGCTCAACCTTGGTGTCTGATGGATGTTTCTTCCCATCAAAGGGGAGTTTTCCTTTCTACTGTCACTACACAAATTCTTAGTATAAGTGATTGCTGCAGACTTAAAGACTTCATACACTGTTACATGCTTATTCGGGAAGATTAATTGATGCAAAGTCTATGGCTCGATATAATCGTCTGAGTTTTCTTAGATAGAAATATGAATAAGAAACTGAATCTCAGTGGATTGTTTAATAGCCAAAATCAAATTGGAACACTCAGAGCAATACATGACTTTCATTCTGTCAATATGATTGAACTGAATTCACTATACATTAGCGAAAAGATTAGAAGCTTTATGATGTACCTTGAGACATTTATTACAACAGGTAATATAAAAAGAAACTTAATAGAATTGAATTAAATAGGATCCAATGAGGATATTAAACTAAAGCATGGATACAGAAAAATATTCCCACCCGAGTCTTTGGTTAGGACTGACTGCCATCTCTCCAAAACCATGTTACTGAGACAAAGTGCATTTGCTTTAAAAATATTGAGCAGCAAACAGCATCATATTTTAGAGAATGAAAACCAAAACAAATTTCCAAGTATAATATGTACGTACATCAAAATCAGCTTTTTTTTTTTTTTTTAAAGCAGAAAAGTTATTCTACAAATGCACAACAGCAAATCATGACTGGTAAACACTGTGAATGGATTTTATTATTCACCATAAATACCTTTCAAACAAGACTATATAAAAACAATGCGCAGACACTTAGTGACTTAGCTAAAGGTTGGAGTGAGCACTCTTACTTTCCCAAAGATCCTCTATGCAGAAACAATGGATGAACCTTTCTAATCCAGGTAGATGAAGAGGATGGATTTCTCCTCACTAAAGTCACTCTCACAGTTAAAAACACTTTTTGCCTCTGAATTATAAAACAACTGAAATCAAGGATTTTGGATAAAGAACAATCCAAAGCAGAAGGAATTGAATATAGAAAAGTTCATGACACAATTCCAAAAGATGGCCTCACTCTGTGCAAAATACCTGCAGATGTCTGCTGCTCATGTTATTAATTAACCCAACATTAGTTCGTTCCCACTGCATGTCTACTCATGATTATTAGCGGCAGCAATGACCTATTTTTCTCAGTGTCTGAGCCAAATGAACGAGCATGTCAGTTTTTTGCGCATCAATGTGGCAATATGGGTCAGAAACACAGCAGAAATAATGTGAAGTGATTAATATTTTTTCTAGAAATCTTCTTTTTTTTTTTTCACGAGCTGCCACTGTGGTGACTACAGGAAAACTGATTTAGCCACAGAGAGCTTTAAAATTCCTGGGTAAGGTACAGGTTTCTTAGCTTTCCTTCCTTTTGCCTGCCAGACAACAAGACAACATTTACATGGTTATTAATTTCTTCTTGGATGACTATTGTGTAATGTTTTGACACATGAATTTGATGCTCCATGGAAAACATTTACACTTCTTGGCCAATTTTAGCCACCTTACGTTTTATGTATTTTATGCCATCTTAACAAAATTCTAATTTTTCTACATAGAAATGAGTATCCTGAGCTACAAGGTCAAAATTAAGTGAAATTTGTAAAGTCATGCCCTACAAAGCGAAGGAGAAGATAAACTCTGAGACTACTTTCATTTTAGCTCATTAAACTTTATGTGACTGAAATTCTATTGGAATGGAAACTTTTCTGTTTTTTATAAACACCAGTGGTGCATTCCTTTGTCAAAAGCAGCCATCTAAGTCGCTTTTAATCTAATTTCCTCTTCCATTTAGGTAATCACATTGTGATTCCAACAGATATTGGCAACATGACTAAGCAAGAGATCTGTAGCCAGATTTTACATTACATCCTAACTGATGGCCTTTATAGCGACGGTTTGTAAGGAGAGAGAAATACGGAAGAATTTCGCAGATGCAATCCTTTGACTAAATCTAAGGAAACATCTTCCTGAATCAGATGTCGTAGAGTAAAATCAAACAATGTAGAAAGAGAACTCAGGAATTGGCAAGGCAGAAGCAGATGAAGTGAGAACAAAATGGAAAATTCCTGCAATGGTGACGTGTAAATACAATTGCTTGACGGGATTTTATTCAGAGGTATCAGAGTTAAGGGGAATAAACACAAATGAAAGTCACATTTTTGTTGTGTTGGCTTCAATTTATGTCACTTAAATTCTTAAAAATACACTGAAGCTTGTGGTTTAAACACAAAAACACATGAATACATTCCAGCTGTACGAACACTTTCAGATGATTTTTGATGAGCAAGTTTTTCCAAAATTATACCATGTTAGAACGAAACATATGCTTGTGCCAGAAAAGGTTTATGATTTACCAATCGACTATTAAACAAAGCAGAACATCACAATACCTGAAAAAGTTGATATCTGGGTAGTTGCAGTACTCAGTCTTTCTGGAGTTTCTTCTGGGGAAGGTACAAAAGAAGGCGTTTGCGAGCAGACATGCCACCTGCTCCTGAGACATGGTGATGGAGTGGCTCATGCCTCTTTTCAGGAGGGGGATAGGCTAGAGGACAAACAGAGGTACAACTGAAGAAGGATAAAATAATTTGTTATGCCAACATGACAAGGAAGCAATCTGCATGAACATAATAATGTGTAAACTCTGAATGCATTTTTATTGATTCACTAAAAAAGAATGCATATGTGGCTTTGGTACAGATGTGCTATGTTACAGTTTCTTTAAAGAAATATGTTAAAGGTCCACACCACTTTTACAACAACTAGACAAGATACTTTATCTGCGGACCTTTGGGATTAATCTGCTGTAACAATTCACCAAAACCAGCCAGTCAAAGCAATGGGTAGTTACTGGTGTTACCTTGGTGCAGAGCTCAGATGCTCTCAGTGCTAATTGCACCATGTCTGGCAGCAGAGAGTCAAACAGATGTTCCACAGCATCACGCTCCAGGACCTTGGAGAGAGCAAGAAATCTGTTTATGTTTGTTGTTTTGCCATAAACTTCAGCTGCCTCTCTATTACTCATTCAGGCTGATTAGCTGAAGACATATTAAATACACTTGTCTGACACTCATTTAAATAATGAAACAGTAAAACAAACAAACAAACGATACTGAAATAAGAAAAACCATCGAAATATTATTGACGCAGCACAAAGATGGGAGGACATGAATGGAAGCTATATTTTTTATGTATGTAACGTGAATATGTTGTGTCATACTGTCAAAATACAAATTAAAGAAGTAATCCAAAAATTCATAATGCTTGTCCTTTATAGAATGCATTTTTATATATTACTTGCATTAGCCCAGCAGTGGCACCAAAATGTCAGAATTATCAATCACGACGCAATTTCATCAAAGTTGCACAGCCAAGCAAACTCATTAAACAATCTTCCAGGAAGAGATGCAAATGACCAAGGGTTTGAAATAAAAAGGGCTCTGTGTGCCCAGAACAAGAAGCCCCGGCTTGTGATTTAGCTTGGAACATTTATATTATGGCAATGGAAGCTTGGCTAAACACCGCTGTAAGTAATGACCAGGCTGACATCATAAACGGCTCCTCTGGGTGTAATAAATGACGGCAGTTGACACGATGGGGATAGTAGATATAGCTGAGGTAATATTAGGCAAGCTGTGTAAATCAGCAGAAGTCAGAGACTCACATAAGCTAACTTAACTGTCAGTACGACTTAAGACCAGCTCCGCACGTTATACCAGATGATAGAAGAAACAAAACGTACAGTGTTTTGCAAAAGTGTTCATGATTCAACTTTTCACATTTTGTCACATTATAAAGAATGCATTACATTGGGATTTTATGAGATAAACCACCACAAAATAAGGCATAATAGTAAAGTAAGAAAAAATGGTCCTTTTTCATAAAAAGCAGAAGTGTATCTGCTTTTCTTTCTGTGTTAAGATTGTTGGTAATATTGCATTTAAACTAAGCAAGAGGGAATTTGACAGAAACAACAACAGCTAGAAAAATACAATTCAGTTCTTTTGGTCTAAGTAAGCAGTCAGTCTATGAACAGGTGACTAAGTAAAAATGAACACCTTTGTGCTAATAAGCATACATAGAGTACTTCTTGGGCAGAAGAGAGAAAAATGAACTGAATTCAACAAAACTGAGGCTATCCGTCAACGGCTATTCTGTTATTCATAAGGAATACGAGCTGAGATGAATATTCAATGAGGACGCCCGACCCGTCACTCCATGCCATTCATGTGCATTTTTGCTCTGACACCAGAAAACATTCTGCTTCAATCCGACACAAGAGCTTGAGCTATAACAATCTGAAGAAACAGAATACAAAAGTGGTATTGTTTTTTCACTCTGAAAATGAAATTTTATAATCAAAACATCATACCTCATTGGCTGTTTTAAATTATTTTTGAAACTGTGCTGAAAATATGTAATATAATAAAATCAATTTTCTGTTTGACAATTGAAAGTCAAATTTGCTGCGCAAGCAATATTTTTTAACTCGAAAAAAGTGTAAAATGTGCAATATTAAGATCCATAAAGTTAGAAGCAGCAGTGTAATAAATTTAGTGCTAAACCACTATTTTTCCAAACCTAATTTAAATAATTCCATTTATTCACTGCAACTTAATAGTCTTAAAAATAATAATTCATTTATCTTTTAATTTAATAAGATTAAAAAAATATCAAATATTTGCCATCTATATGAGTTCCACCTAAATTCCATCTTAAACAATTCTTTTATCCATCCATTGTCTGTGCCTGCTTATCCTTGTAGGGACACAGGGGAGCTGGTGCCTATTTCTAATCTTCATGAAAGGCAGGAAACAGACAGATCACCAGTCCATCACAGTGCAAAAAACACACAGGTGAAGCATCCAGTGTTTGCATACACATACTTAAAAGTCATTTGGATTTTGGAGAGCGCAATTAACCTAACAGTCATGTTGTATGACTGTGGGAAAAAGCCAGAGTATCCGGGGAGAACATGCAACCTCCGAACAGAAAGATCTCAGTGCGTCCATGCAGCCACACCGTTCCTTTATCCATTGCAGAAACAAATTTGGTCATTCTGGTTCAACATCACAGCTAAATCAGATTTCAACATTAAAACTAAGCCTGTGGCTACAACCTCTTTCAGTGCAGGCGTTCACTTTGATGGAATATCCTGTATAACATTATTTTTGACATGAATTACATTTGTTGCATGGTTATTCAACAGAACCTCACTGGATCAAGCTACTGCCTATTATTTAATGTCAACTATTTTCATTTCTGACAAGTTAGTAAAAAGGACCTTTTGTTTGAAGATTCAATTATTACTCAAAGCTCCCGCTTTTAATGGCTGGAGAATTTTTCATTTTGTTCAAACCATCTACTGCTCAAACTTGTACCATACTGAAATAAAACAGTCACTTTTTCCACCTGGAATATGAAACGCTATTAAAACATAAAGCATTTCCAGCAATAGTCTAATAAACTTGGGAAATCTTATTTCACTTGTATCACAAAGTAATGTCTCAAACAGAAAGTCCCTCTCTCTTTAATGATCCAGACGTTCAGCCACCTTCTGAATCTTTACGGAAGATGACGCAGAGCACTTTAATATGACAGATGACGGATGGCCTCCAAAAACGACTGTCAAAGACTCTGGTGGCTCTGAGCAAAGAGCAATGAGCCAAACTTTACTGGGAATAATAAAGCACAACTTTGACTTGAAGAAAACAACTAGGTATTGTTAATTATTAAACTTACCGGTAGGTCAAAATATTCTACGTGTCTTTATACATTTCTCTATAATATCGCACGTTGCTGTCAGTCTTTGGATTTGATTCATGTAACTTTGCTGATAAAAATAAATAAATACTTGCGTTGTGACTTTAAACCCTAACCCTACAATCATATTTCACTAGAAATACAGCTGCTGGTCTTAGACTCGATGAAGAGTTTCTTTCAAACTTGGCCACACAGTTTCAATTGTAATTCACTTTCAATTCAGTTGAACCCCTTGCGTTTGGTTCAGGACATTGACTGAGCCATTCTAACACGAGAATATGATTTGACTGTTGCCACAAAAGCGATTTTGTGGCAACTAACAAGTTTTATTTCTTACTTTGACAGTCAAACAAAAATGAAACCCATTTGCTTGAAAGGCGGAGGCAATTATATACTTTGATTATTTTATGAAGGTAAACCGTTTCTGTGTTCCTCAAATTATATATCTAAGTAGCTTTAGATTCTGAACCATTTCCAGAGACACCCATGATACCTACAAATAAATCCCAAAAAAAGTAAGAGAGGAAAACAATCATTAGAAGAATAGCTTCAGGGATATGACAGTCATGATGTTCTCTCAGAGCTCAGAGGTTATGCATTTCTATTGATGTTGATGAAAATAAATAAATCGACAAGAAACATTTAATTTGATCTTTTTTCTAAAGAGACGGACAGTTGGACACTTGACGGTTCATTACTATTAAGAGTAATCTTTTGGTGTCTTGTGTTTCCTACTTTTCTGTGTTTGCATGCAGAGTAAAATCTTTGTTGAGCAAAACAAATATTACTTTTCCATCTTTGGAATCAGAAGAATTAACAAGAAATAAACAGTAACAGTGCTTTAACAATTTTTACTTTACCTTGTTACAGTATAAGTCCAGTGCTGTGAAGTCCCATTTTTTGGCGTGTGAGGCACTATATTTCTGCACTGCTTCCTGTGCCAGAATCAAACACATTTCAACTTTATTTAAGCAAAAGAAATATTAATTGCAAGTTCAATTTATGTGTTCAAAATCCATTGAAATTTCAACTACATGCTATAAAGCTTTGTTCTTTTCCTTTTCTGAACCTGAAATGCCATCTTGTGGTGTAACCAGGTAATAACAACTATAGTTGTGTTCACATGTTACACCAGCTCTCATTTTTACAAATTCCAATTCACTAATTTGTAAACCTAATGCATAAACACTGTATACTGGATAAACACAAAACAATACATGACAGATTTACACATCTTAAAACAAAAACTCCAGAAGAAAATATTTTGTGTGATGTAGAATGAAAGGATAAAGACATACAACCACTTACCCTCAACTCAAAAGTGCTTGTGAATTTCCTGTCTAAAGTTTCCTTGATCAGATCCCACCGACTCTTTTTCTGAGGAAAAACAGATGGCATTAGCATTCAGTGGTGTAAATTCAGATTGGCAACAAATAATGACACTGTTGTGCCTTCTACTGGTTAATAAGGCACATAACTCTACATGGCTTTTTGATATTTATTCCAGTGAAATTAGTATACATTTATACTTTGTAAGAAAAAATATCTAGACAACTTCAAAATGATTAAACGTTGCATCTTTATAACAAAAACTAGGCATAATGTGGCTTTAAATGGCTCTAGTACTCAAACTCAACATTTTATTTGAACAAAAATGTTCATACAAAAGCAAAATAGAAGTTTTCCACATTTCAGCCCCACACTTTCATACAAAGTCTACATCTGTGATGTTTTATGTTATTAAACGAGCAGCATGAGAAACGCTTCCAGTTTTACCTCATCATCAACTGGAAATAAATTCCCGTTTGAGCAGGGCATCTTCACATGGACATCATCCCATGCATCCAAAAACGTAGCTGGATACGGAATAGGAACGTTACAGTTTCCAAGAAGGTCTGTCTATCAGTGGGACAAGAAATTAAAAGTAATAGTGTTAATGTGTTAGTATTCATGTTTTCTAAACAGTGCCAATCAGATTGGGATAAGTCTTTAATTTTTTGTTTTTTTTTAAAGCATTTACACTTTTCTTTTTTCAGGCTGTAATTGTGATATGATACACAACTTAAATTAATTTAAAACAGTAATTTGGTGGCACATTTTCTATTCATTTTAAATCTTTTACTCAAGATAAAACAGACCTAAATACTGGAAACACACACATGCCTACAACTATTTGTTTAAAACTCTGCAATTTGCCAATCAACCAAACACTTTCTGTAGTGAGAGCGTTTTTGGTATATTTTTTTCTGAATTTCTAATCATCACAATAAACTTTTTTTTGTTATTATATGTATACAAACTACACCAGTGTCAAGTTGTAAATCTACATTTTACAAAACTATTACAGCAGAATTCTTTTTTTTTTATGTAATCACAAAGGTTATGAAATTGAAAAAGCATTCATAAAACTCTTTTTGTGCCGTTTATAACAAAATAAAATTGTTCTCAAACCCTTATCATCACGATGTGCTGGTCAGGAACATCTTTCAACGGAGGAAGCTTCCCACCACATTCCGGCATCCTCCTGAGCTCGTTGATTGGCGTTCCCAACCATGTAACTCCAGGAGCTGTATGTTCTTTGTCTGGGTCTTTCCTCTCTGAAGACTTATTTCGCCTACCATTTATCACAGCAAAACTCTGTGATGTGCTCCCTGTAAAAAAGTCTGTTATTTTAGTTCTCTGTCTGGTATAGCCGTCAGAGTGTGAAGAGCATGCTTCCACTGCTTCTTCTATCTCAGAGTCCTTGGTATCAGGCAGTAAAGGACAGTCCTCATCAAACTCTTGTGGTGTTAGTATTTGGGTATCTTCATCCATCAAAAAAACTGAGGATTTCTCAGCATTTTCATAGTTTGCAGATTCAGCTGATGGGTTCAGCTCATTTTCCGTCCTTTCCACATCCTCTTGACCTGGACACGCTTCTGCACTTAAACATGTTGAGGGTTTTACCAGCCATTGTTCAAGGGTATTTCTAAACTTCCGCGTCGGTCTGGGGCCGGTGTTTTGAAAGGAGCCTTTTCTCTTTACGCCCCGTAAACCGTCTGCTCCAGTTTTAGGTCGCATGTCCATTTTTGTTTTTACTTTGCTTTTCTTGCTTTCTTTATTTATGGTCTCATTTCCGTTGCTGTGATGACAAGAACACACACCTAAGGGAAAAAAACAAACAAACAAAAAAAAACCCAGAAACTGTAAGAAAAATTGGTTTGTTAGACACATTAGAAAAATATTGTCTGAGCAAAGTACCTTTGTAAAAAGTCGTAGGTGCCGTTTGTGTTTTTGTCTCAACTTTTGTTCTCTTTGATGGTTCAAAGTTTGTCAATGCACTTATTCTGCAAAGCAGCGAGGCATCGTCAAATACATTTTGATGCGAAACACAGAAATATTTTAAGAAAAAAAATAGAAATGTACTCACAAAAAAGCTTGAACAGACGTCAGATACACGGTGTTGTTTGGTTTAGTTGGAATTAACTGTGGCTGTTTCAGCTGAGAAACTAGTTGTAGCAAACGCCACGAAGCCATGCATGGGGAACTATCTTACAAATAAAGGACAAGACGGGAGATTGATTAGAGGCATGAGTAATCCAGCAGAAATTACTTAAAATTTCTTTCTTCTCTGTATTTAATCATATGACGATAGCTCACAAACTAGCTGCAATGCTAAGTGCCTTGTTTTTTTTTAAACTACAGCTAGCACCCAAAAGAAGCGAAAAAAGAATTCTCCCGAATATAAAAAAAAACTATCACGAACTTAGATACTACAGTACGTGGACATTTATACACATATTACTTCATAGAATACATTGAAAATACTATTGCTGGTTTGTTGTCAAAAAAAACACGTCCTAGTGTAACGTCTTTACGTCACAACTAGCTTTTCTTCTTCTTTAAGTTGCCCCAGTTAGGCGCATCAATGATGTGTTGCTGCCATCTGCCGTTCATTGTTGGACAACTCAATGATAAGTTACGTAGTGATATATTTATTCAATATTTATTTAATATTTATTCAAATGCCAGGAACTAGGGGTAGCCAAAAAATCATCGTACTCAAGTTAACAGTATCACTACTTCAACATATTTTTACTCAAGTAAAAATATGAAGTAATCATTCAAGAAATTACTGAAGTGACTGTACAAAGTATTTTGTTATACAGCCCATAATTGGGCTGAGTACCTTATCAGATCTGATATATTTAAAAAATAATGTTGCCATGCTGAATTAAATATAAAAATATGCACAAATTCTAGCATTTTTAAAACTAGAATGAAAAAAAATATATATATTTAAATACTTATTTTATTGATCTTATTGCATGAGATCAATAAAAAGCCATTTTTAAAACATAAGGTCTGATATATATATATATAGATATATCTAGATATATCTATAGATATATCTAGATATATATATAGATATATCTAGATATATCTATAGATATATCTAGATATATCTATAAATATATCTATAGATATAGATACTAATATAGTTTCTATAAATTACTAAATTAGTTACAGAGTAGTGTGGAGGTCAAAAGCCTGACCTCTACACCTGATTTGTTTCCTGATTTGTTAAGAAAAACCTGGCTGCTACCTTTAGCTCATCTGCATTCACTGGATCTGGTCTCTTTCATCCTCCTTAGTAGATTTTCTATTGGGGTGAAGTCAGGCCAGTGTGTTGGCCAGTCAAGCACAGTAGTCTGCTGGAATATGAAATCAGAATGTCAATTACGTGTTTCAGCAGAGGGAAGCATGAAACGCTTTCCTGGTAAATGGCTGCCCTGTCTTTGAACATCAGAAACTTCGAAAAACTGAGCAACAGTGATTTTTGCGTTCAGCAAAAGTACTACTAACATCAATGGTTAAGCAACAACTTAACACAGGGAATTGTGAAAGCTGTACCCCATATTCTGTGAGTGTCCAGCTCTTGTAGCTTGGATTCCTCACCCAAAATCTTGATTGGATCTTACCTCACAATCTTATGTAGGTTACAGTTCTCCATAATGAACCTTTTGTTAATGTTTTCTTCTTCCATTGAAGAAAAAAACAAAAAAAACACGAGCAGACTTGAAGTTATTAAATGCTTAAACAAGAACCATCTTTAACATGAGTCTTTTGGGCAATTTTAGAAATGTTTAGAACCAGCTTTGTTGCAAGCATAATTTCCTTTCCAGGATACTTTCTTAAAGCTTGGGACAATTTGTAGGAATTAAAATGAGGAAATTTCAAGCAACAACAAAATTAAAGTAAAAAAAAAAAAACACTTATGGAAGATTATTCTTTTAATTTGCAATTCATAATTTGAGGCAAACAATTGGTTTTTACAAAAATAAAAGTAATGAATTGTTATCTCCATATTGTAGAAAGAGTTGCATTATGAAGCCCTGGGGTTAGCTGGGCAGGGGCATTGCATAAGTAGAAAAAATAACAAAAGTCAAAAAAAAGAGAGAGAGACAGAGATTCAAGTAAAAAGAAAAACAATCACATAATCATAATGAAGTCACATAAAAGCCTTTTGGCAATTCTTGGAAATTAAGACTCTTACTGGGTTTTCATTACAGTCAGAGGAGACAAACCAAACCCTCACACAAAGTATTATTCCTTTTTAGACATTTAACAGCAGTGCTAAGTGAGACTTTGAAAACAATTTATGCCAAAAAACATGGTAGCATATTTATTTAGAGTAGGAAATTCTTGAGTAGAGCCCTGCAGCCTGAGGCAAGACATCTTCAGTAGATGGACATTCTGTTCAGCTTAACTCTTCTACACCTCATAAAGCCTCTGAATGAATTAATTTACTTTCTTATCAGTGGTGCTATCATTGGCAGCTGTGTCATAATGGCACTTCTCAACACATCTTCTCGGAAACCATCCGCGCATGCGATCTCCAGCTAAAAGGAAAGCAGAAAAAGCCATAAAGGATTCGTTCAAAGCTGATATAAAAAATATGTTTCAGTTACAGAGATTTAAACAGTTTACCTTTTACTTCCTCTTCATTCAAAACTTTGTCTCCATACATCCACCATCTACAAAATGAAAACAAAAATCAGATTTCTGGATAAATTACACTCAGTGACTGGTCATTTTTGTGTGGATGAACATACTTGGTGCCACGGGTGGCCAGGATGATGTCCCCTTTACTGAGGGGGATCCTGGGTTCCTCAGTGCAAGGGGTTCTAAAAAAGGTTTGAAGACCCTTGCTGAGAGGGCAGCAGGCCCCATTATAATCCTCCACTACCTGGTACTGGACCTGCTGGTCAAGGCAAACACATATCACATTATTTTACTGCTCCAATTATGACTTTCAGTTTTTTATTTGTCTAGATTGTAACATGCATAGTTTGTTTTTACCAAAACAAATGCAATTTTTTTTATACTTCTATAGGATTTACTGTCACAATCTGAACATCTTAGCTGTCAAAAAGAACAATTAGAAAAAATTTAAGCATATGGTGTGAAGTCACTCAAAAATGTGGACAATCCTGTTAAAAATCACAGCTTTGTGACCATGACAAATGGTCTATTTTTTCTTCCTTCTTAAATGTAACGTATACGCTGTATAATTCAACTGAAAATCAAACATTTGTTAGGAGTGAAACTATGAAATCAAAAGGAAGAAAAAGGAATAACCTTGCTGCATTATTGTGCCACGGTCAGAATAATTTGGTCACACACCTTTAGATTCAATTTAGCATTTAATCATCTTAAATTAATTTCAATTTATTAATAGTTTCTTAATCAATCCAAAATCAAAATTAGACATAAAATGATCCTGAGTTAGGGCTGAGTGCAAGTCAAGATAATAGCTGTATAATATTTCTAACAAAGAACTGAACGCTAAAATTCCATGAAGAGGTCCTTCAATGAAGTATTAACTAAAAAGTTTGTTCATTTATGCCAGCAGGTTCTTGTAATTGTTTTTACACTCATCCCATAAACTGGTTTATTTTTAAGTTGTACAAGATACATACATGGTATGTCCCATTAATGGCAGAAAATGTTTAAAATGTAGTCACTATCAATTCTCCACTGTACATGGAGAATAAATATATTACATTGTAAATTTGTCAACCTATTCATGGCACAATAAGGATTTAGCAGGTACTTACACTTCTAACTCTTTTATCAGCTTTCTGCTTCAACTGCTCTATCTGTAAAATACACAAAAAACAGGACATATTTAGGTCATGACTATTGTAAAGTACCATTTAACATAAATAAGTAATGCCTCATAAATATTTAGTTAAAAGAAAACATCAGATTCAGAATTATTACTTAACAAACTGGTACTGAACATTTTCAGGCTGTGCCAATCTTTCGAAGTGGAGCTTTTCTAATTTCATACTGCTAGAATTAATAATATATAATTGAGAATATCAGATGATATACTCATATGTGTCGATAGATCAACAAAGGTCAGTCAGATTTGCCTTAAAATGCTTTGTGATGTCACTATTGACGAAATAATTTGATTGCGTAACATAGAAACAATTAATTAGACATTAGTTTTGATATCAAAGCTAATGTCATCAAAACTGTCTCATCATGACACCAGATCCAAGACTTTGAGAACCACTGACTGACCGACTGACGGAAGAGCAAAACATTATAATACAACCAATATGGAAAACCTACAGTTAAGGTGTGCTGGTGACACTTGGGATGAACCGGCCATACAATGCCGTCTCCCTTCGGTGTCCCTGACCATGTGAAGACTTGCTTGAAATTCAGCCAGCGGCCGCCGAGGTCATATGGGAAGATAAACTCCTCCCCTGTTTGGTAGTGCTGTATTCTGTCTTTGGCCTAAAGGGAAATAAAACATGATGGCATGTACATGCTATTTATTCTTTGTAATCAATATAACGGATTGCAATAACACAGGCTTCTATACAACAAAATAATAGCCATATATGACAATAAAATGTAGAAAAGGTGTCAGAAAAATAGTTTTAGTTAAATGGAAACACTGAAACAGTATTAAATAAAAGACTAATCACATTAAACAATAAATCTGACCTTTTCCTCAATCCAGGATTCGATTGAGGTTTTATTACGGAGAATGACTTTCATCTGGAAAAAAACATGATTTATCATTAAATCATTAATAATGGTGCATTTGTGTAAAAACAGAGTCATTGCATTGTTTATAGCTTCAGCTGCTATTAAAATGTTTCATTTCTAGACCCTTAAAGTGAAATATTCCTCAGTTATCCTTAGCTTGCATGCCACTGAAACACTGTGCAACATAACAAAAAGTCCAAAAATAAAGGGAAGCAATACTAAGAGTAAACATACAGCACCGCTGAACATCAGTGTGGCTTACATAGTTTATTGTGGCTTTGCATGTTTTCAACTAAATGCATATGTCACTTGCAACTTTGCATGGCAAACAACTTATGTAAAGTGGAAATGCCAAATGCAAAACTCAGGAGAAAAAAAAACAAACAACTTACTTGAATGAAGAAAAGCATTCCGACTGCAATTGTGGTGCCCAATGCCAAACCTAAGGCAAAGAGAGTGGCAGCAAAGGCAGGCACACTGAAGGGCATGAGGGGCTGAAACTGACGCACAGCACTCATGTCAATCTTTACCGTACTCCAACCAAATGATATCTGCAGATATGAAAAAAAGGAGGTTCATATATTGTGTTTTTCAGCTGCAAAAAACACAAGAGAGTCAGGCAGAGTGAGGTGGAAGTAATAACTACCCTCTCATACAGTTGTGTATACATGGTCATAATGAAGATAACGGCAGCGTGTGAGCATCCCAGTGGAGCCAGCAGCAGGAAGCTAGTGAAGTAAGCATGGTTTAAGTGGCCACAGCAGTTGTTGATCCATGGGCAGTGGTGATCCATCTTCATAACACATCTGAAGGGCAGGAAAAAAAACAGTGATTCTCCTCCAAAAACAATCATGTATACAAAGAATCAGAGTCAAAAATGTAAACAAAAAAAGAGAGACATTAAGCTAAAAGTACAACATAAAACCCGGCCCTCAGTATGTGGATGAATGAACACAGTAGCATAGTTAATTAGCATTCAGTTTATCAATATGAACCAAATTTTATTTAGTACATTGTTCCATCTGGATGATAAACCTCTGAGAACAGTTTATTGTTTTAGTAGTTCTTTCATTTTTTTAACCACATAATGAAAACTTGATAAGAGGAGAAGAAAAGCAGTTCTTATCAAGTTTTGGACTCGGTTCCGTAAATTCCAGATTTAGCATTAAATTTTGGGTGATTGTTTTAAAATGCAAATCCAAAAGTTCATCCCAATTTTAAGGTAGCTATATTTTAGCAGTCAGGCTTTTAGGATGGAAGAGGAAGGGACAGACTGATGAATGGATGGCCACGGACAGAATTACAGATGTGATGATATACTGATGAGTGAAGAATAAAGTGATAAATGGATAGATTAATGGACATAAAAATGGACAGATAGAGATGGATGGGTGCAGACTATTGATGAATGGATAGAGGGATAGATTAATAGATGGACTGATGGTTGGATTAGTTAATGATAGAAGGATTGGTGGTTGGAAGTTGTGAATCGATGTCTGGGCATAAAATTATAGAAGAAAGACTAAATGGATTTACAGATGGCTAAATAGATGTACATTTAGCCATCTGTAATGGATGAATTAACAACTTCTATTAAAAACCTCATAAACAATCTGGAAGCAATTTATTTATAGAAAGATTGATATTTATCATGTAGAAAACAAGAAAATAAGGTCTTGAAAAATATTTAAAATACATTTTACATTAAATCCCATAATTTTTCTGACCTTTTATACAATGGACAGTAACTCCACTTAGATTCAATGAATTTGACATTGTAATTGTGTCATCTGCATAATCCAGGTGCTGGATTAGTCTTCACAAGCTGCACCTTACATAACAGCAAGAGGTGTAAACATAAGCCAACTGTCCAGTAGTTGGGAGCTCCGATAATGGCTCAGTTGCTGCCACAGATCATTTCCTCCAAGCTCAAAAATGAATTCATAGGTGAGAAAAGAAAAAACATAACCAAGGTTTGTTTGTGCAGGTGTTTACCTGTTACACTTTCGACAGTGGTGGGATCTAGGGGCCTTGTAACCTTGGCAAACTCTGCAATATTGTAGATACTGAGCATCATGTTGATTCTCCTGTTTGAGAATGAAAAACAACAAGTAACAGAACTAGAATTAAATGACTTACCACTGTGTAGAAACATTTGGAAGGTATTATATAGTTTTCTATCGCTTAAGTACACACACACACACACACACACATATATATATATATATAAATCTTACAGGTTTCCAGCCAAGAGGAATGTATCCCGGTCCAACGAACATAGCATTGAAGTAGTTGTAGAGAATGAGCACAGTCCAATTGATGAGCATGATGAAGTTAATGCTGCCCCCTATAGTGTCCAGGGGCCAGTACCAGATAATAGAGTCCAGCATTGCCATGGTTGAGCATATAGCAATGACAGACAGTGCTATGATTGGGCCCCAGTGACACAACCGCCGAACCTCATGGAGGTTCTCAAATGCCACAAAAGATGACAGGAACTTCATCCTTTAAACTGGAAGGTAGCTTGTATTCTTTTTGGTTCCGTTCCTGAAATGAATGTTCAGTGTGTTACTCTTTTCCACTGCTATCTTGCAAAGCCAGCGGTGCACATGTTTTTTGTCGTCTACTCTGTAACACGTGGCAGTCCTGGCCTCGAGTCACCTGGGATCTTTGAGTCCCCCTGATCCTTGCTGTGATGAAGTCCAGCATCCTTTTCTGTCAACATCTGTAACACACCATCCCAGTGAGAGACTCAAATTTCCCCATCTGTTAAGGAAAAAAGACCGTATTTAAACAAATGAACATGTGCAATGAAATTCTAGTCCAAAACTATAGAGGTGTATCTCAATACATATGTTATAAGTGAAAAGTTCAGAAACAAAATTCAAAAAGGAAAGCGCTTGATTAATCTAAATCTAACACAGACCGAAATTGATTTCAAGTAGTTATTACTATTTGTTTTGGTTATTGTGGTTTACAGTTACAGAAATCTCAACATTCTGCTTTTCAGAAAATCAGTAAAAGCTGGATTCGGAACCACTGGTCAACTGACTTGACAAATGGTCCAGCAGACAGTCACTGAAACTCTCAGCAAGCAGGGGAAGTTACAAACAGTTAATGTTTTTTTTTTTAAACCGTTTGAAGAAAGATGGGGGAATATCAACAGGATACCGGACATCTTGACACAGACATACGTTTTGCTACTCTGATATGTTTGTGCTAAACATCGTTTTTCCCCTTTAATAATATCTGAGATACAACATTGTGCACAATGAATCTATAACTTTTGCTTTTTGAATTGACCTAATAAATAAACAAATAAGTAATATTCCAGTTAATTGAGAGCCACCAGTATTGTTTTCCAAACCAACAGACTAAGTGAAAATTTGGATTTTCTAACTTCTGCCCTAAACTAAGCTTAAACTTAACCGCTGTCATGTCAGTGACACGCCTGACATTATTACTCAGCTTTGACAAGAATTTCAAAATTTGGGCTGAAATTTCTATTTTTGTCTTGTTTTTGAAATTGATTTTGACGATATTACGTAAGAGAAACTGAACGAGTATGTCATTGGTTTAAAAGGAAACGTAATAAAATAAATATAAAACAGTGCTAATTGGATTCTAATTAGCTCCTGTTGCCAAGCTAGCAATTTCGAACCAAAAATAGACATAAAACAAAATAAACGAATTTATGCCGATTATTTTTTTTATTAGAGGCAAAAAGAACCACTGTGTTTTTCCACTTCAGCAGGTGAATCATTATCAAATACATCATGCTAATGAAGATGTCTCCGCTTAGCTGTATAGCAAACTAACGTTAAACATCCTAGCTTCCCCTCCACCAGTTTTAACACGATCACCGCAACAAGCCGACGCATTTTCAAATAACATAGATAAAACAGACCGATGTAAAGCTATCACAAATACAAATGCATTTACGCATTTAAACTGTATTTGTAAAAGAGCAAAAAAGCTGTCACTTTAAATTACAAACCTGGCCACTTCCTTGCCTTTTTTCCTTCAATTTCTCCTGTGTACGCAGGGTGGGAACCTTAGTCATCACAGTCACCCAGGCGCTAATACATTTAAATATCAGCAGAAATTTCTTTCAAAACCTCGTTAAGTCCTCAAAAAAGTGAAAATATATCATGCACAATCCGCAAAGCCTAAGGTGAATGACATGTGCTACTGACTCACCGAACCCTTTAGGGGAAAAAAACAAGTCTTGTTTCTTGTCGAGCCCTTTTTGCTGCTACTCAAGGAAAAGACTCCATTCGAGACTTGTTGTTATTATCCGGTGCTAACTGCCAACCAGACAGCTTCTTCTGTGTTTAAACTTATTATTCGAAGATGTCTTCAGACTTTGAGACCTACGAGCAGGATTTTGGGACTATCACCGCAGAAGTAACGAACAAAATTGGCAAAATTCCTAAACTAAGTGGAGGTAAGAGAGCTAAATTTGTTAACGTGACTCGGTGAGTTGCTAGCTAAGATGTCAGTTAGCTATCGTGTCTCAGCTGAGAGGAGGAGGTTGTAGTGTCAGGTGAAGCTTACTGGTTGTGTGATTTGATACAGTCACTCGATATTCCTCAAAGAAAAAAAAAATGAGTCTGTTATTGTGTCACATTTTCGTGTTCTTGCTTGTTAAATAACAAACTGAATGTGAACGCTTTCCTGTGATGTTTATTTGATGGACTTAACAGCCGGATGTGCATAGTGGTTGTGTCTTAAATAAAGTGAAATATGTAGACACTGAAAGCATTTAAATATAGTAAAGTGCAGAAAACATTGTCTCTTTGAGTTGTTTGTCAAATCAAACGACTTAACGTGATGGAGCAATTCAATAACTTGTATATGATACAATATTATGTTAAGTTAAAATTCATTCATAAAGCACTGTAAAGACCGAACAGTGGTCAATAAAAGTACAATTCATGAATAAACTGAAGTCATGCAAAAAATTAGAATATATATCTCGATTAATCTAATTTGTCAGATTAACTTTTAAGCAGTTATTAAACATACTTGTCATTAAGACCGCATTTCTGTTTTTTTAATAAAGTTTTTTATTAGTCTGATGTAACATTGTAATTATAAATGTCATATTTTTATTAACTCTTAAGTGTGAAATCTTCATAATGAACAGAAATAAAGAAATAAAGGGTTGCTGTGTGTAATTACCAGTAATCTACATAAAGTGTTTCACTTGTGATAAAGTACCTAAAATAAAACGAGTTTTCAGTAATAATCTAATTTATTGAATGGGTCTGTAGATCAAACAATAATGAGAAATAAAGTCTCTAAAAATATTTTAAACTCTCAGGCCCTGAGGCCAATCTTTTCCATTGGCTGGCTGATTGATTGATCGATCAATCAATCAATTTTATTTATACCATTAGGCAGATTTGGTGATAGTGAGGTGAGTCATCGTCCTTGTCAAACAGGAAATTTAACATAAACACAGAATAAATATAAATATAACATGATGAAAAGTGAACTGGTGTTCAATACTTTAGAATATCGAAGTACGGTAGATTTTTGGAATGCGATTGCATTCCAAAAATAAAACGGCAATTGTTTATTTATGATAAAATAAGTATTGAACTTGTCACTGTTTTTTATAATGTTTCTAATGGACCATTCACATAAAATTTACAGCAAGCATGTTGGAAACAAACCAAGTAATCTAAGCATACAAAGAAGCCAAAACAAATGAATCCATAAATAAAGGTATGATTAGGTTGTTTACAGCCCTAATGATTAAAAATATTCTTGCAGTCAAATATTTCTACTTGTCAGTTGTCATTTGAAACCACATGATTTTTTTTATTATTTCAACCAGGCACATTTGCCCACTTTTTTTGAAAGATGGTTAAAAATCAGTCTGATTACCTGGAGAGTGTCCATGAATAGAAGTTTTCAAATCATTCTTAAGATTTATGCTCAAACTTATACTGACTTTTCCTAACACACCTGAAGAAAAGCACCTCCACAGTATGATGGTGCCATTGTGTTTCACAGTTGTAATAATGTGTTTGGGGATATTGGTATTGTTTTCAAGCATAGGTTGAAAGCAATCTTCTTGTAGTGATACTTCTGAATTACAAGTATTTCTGACTTGTAATTCAGAAGTCTGACTTCGGGGTACAAAAATGACACATCATTAAATGCAGCAAGGAACGTTACAGCATTTTCTGTGTGAACCAAGTGTTCAAAATTTATATTTTGTTGATAACTTGAGTATGTCATACAATGAGTGTAATTCTTTAAGTTATTCTCCAAGCTTGAATGCTCTGAATGTTTGTTGCAATAAAATATGAATACTTTTCCAAGGCACTCTCTATATGTATCTTACTCATTTTTCATTAATAAGTGATGAAAAACAACACCATCTTTCATTTTTTTTGGATGTACAGCATTCAAAAAGTTGATTTCTAGTTTTCCTGGAGAAAATTTATTCATCATGACATAATATTTGCCTATTAAAGTACAGTGAAATGTGTGAGCACTATTTGCTCTTACATGATTGCTTTTAGGTGGCTGCCTACAGATATTTGGTGCTTCAACTCACCGTGAAGCACCACTGCTTATCATTTTTTAACGTGGACATTAAGACGTTAATATAATTATCATACTGATGCAAACAGATAGTTCAAAATCAGTCTGCCAGTAAAACAATTTACTGACATTGTAACCTAGGTGCGATCAGATTTATCAGCTTCTTATCAAACTAGTTGGAAACATGTAAAGACAAATCTTAGCAATTTCCTGTTTCTCCAAGAAAATGTAGGTCTGCAGTCTCTTGTTTACGCCTCTTTAGAGATTCTGTGTGTGAAATACGCTCTCGGAACTTCAGTTTCTGCCGCGAGGTGCCTGGATAGAGCATAATAGAGCCAGAGCATGATGCAAAAAGTAAACTGGAAATCACAGTGTTTGTTTACAACCCATCAGAAATGGTAGCAAAAGTTCTCTCTGCTTGTCTGCACTCGGTTTGTATGTTTGTGTTGAAATATAAATACTTAATATATATTTGGCTGTATTTTGCAGTAGAGCCTCGCAGAAAGGGCCTTGAAAATGTAAATGTTGCATTACATGTGTAAGTCCTGAGTAATTGTGGATGCACATGCAGTAAGCTTTAATGGTTTTTTGTCTTCAAGATAAGAAATAATGTGCTCAAAATCTGAGTTATTTCTTACAGGAACTAAACTTATTTAGGACTAGATTTACCGTTTTCAGTGACCTGTGACCATTTTGAACTTCTGCCCCTCAGTTGTCTATAATGTTCATTTCTTGTTAAGAATCTATGATAGTAAGTGTAAAATATGTGAGGTTGTATACTACTATATCTACTGTGCTAATTACCACAATCTAAAAATACATTTAGGTATAAATTTTGATTTTCTACAGTGGAACAACTTCTAAAATTCTGTCTTGTCCACAAATCAAAATTAGAAGAAAAATGGTCAAGACCTTTCTTCTTTATTTACTTGACTTCTGTGTGCAAAACTCCTCATGTGTCCGTCAGCAGTTTGTAGTCTCAGTAAATATCCATACATATTTCACGCCTCTCCTGCTTGAGTTTGAGTTGGAGAGAGAGAACAATCTCACCTTTCTCTCAATCGCCTCTGGTTGTTTACTGTGTACGTTGTGAGGTTGGACACAAGTTTTAAAAATGTATTTGAGGACTGGCAAAAGGTAATCTTGGCCCATGGATCCATAATAAATGACGATCTAAGGTTAGCTTCTTCTTTTTTTTTTACATTGCAGCCCACAACTGATAGACCTTGTGATTTGCTTTTGAGTTAGAAGTTTTGTTGACTCTTGCGTTTAAATATTTTAAAATACTCTTAAATTTTTCCAGATAGTTCTTCTGTTTCATGGGTTTGTTTCATGTAAAATACATTTAGTCATATGACTACTGCCTGAGAGTAGCTCATGAGAACATATCTAAAATTTCTTTTGAATTTACAAGTCCTTTGTTTAACATTTATGAAAAAGCCTTTGTGATTTGGAATTTTTTTAATAAAGTTGTAATATGATTTTCCAGTTCATTGTAAAACAGTGATTTTTTTGTTTGTTTGATTTGTTATGCATGCATGAGCATATTCAACATTTCCTTGTACGTAAACCCAGATCGTTTGGGGAGGGGTTTTATCATGTGATAGTGATACATCACTGGATTATTGAGTGTTAAACTTAGCAATCACTGATCTGGTGAAAACTGGTCTATTCTGATCTCTGGCTGATCGATTGGTGATGCTATAGCCTTTTTCTTTTAATGTAAAGAAAAAGTAAAAAAAAAATATTTATACTGGATGCTGGTTTTTTTTTTTTTTTTTTTTTACTTTTCTTTGTTTTAGCCACTATAAATACTGTGCTGTTCATGGTGATATTTTTGAGGCCAGTTGTAAATGTGTTAAAATCTGTGGGATCAAATTATTCTTGTTAGAATAATTTCAGTTTCTCAAAATAAAAGTACATAATTTTAAAGTTTATATTTGTGTAAAATTCTGGTTTCTATAAAACCCTAAGGTGCATGGAAGCACAATCTTGTCCTTGATGTGTTTCATAGACCAAAAGCAGTGAGGACTGTTGTTTGTTATGCATTTAATAAAAAGGGTAAATAACACACTTTTTCAGTATTTGACTTGTTAGTCACTGATCTGAGCCAATCAAAGTGAAATTGGCAGGTTCTGATATCTACTTGGTGTATAGAGTTTGTATACTTCGTTATAAAACACTTTGTTATTGACTTGGATGATTTGTAGCCATATTGAGAATTAATAATTGATGTAACAGTTGTGGTCAAACATAACTTGCTGAAGATTTTTCTGGTGACCGTCTTTGCTTTTTGTTCATAATGTTAGAGTGAGTACGCCATGTGCACAAATATTATGCAAGTCATATTTTTGAGGAAATATGTTTATTAATCCCTATTTACAGTGCTTTCAGATAATCCAAAATGTTAATAACCTCAAACATAAAGGTTTAAGAAAGTAAAAGTGAGGTTTTGGCTTTTTTAGGGATTATATGTATAACAGAACTGGAAGAAGATGATGATGGGTTCCTGGTAGATTCAGACTTGATTCCTCTCAAATTTTTGGTCAGTAATTTGTGATTTTTTTTCATTTTCTTTACCAATATGTTTCTTGTGACCCTGTTGAGTATGTGAAACAAAACCTTTGATGGTGATATGATCACTCCCTAATATCTTAGCAATTTCAAGAGTACTGTGTCCCTCTGAGAGACGTTTGGTAATTTTTGACTTTTGGGAGTCAGTTAAATCTCTTTTGGCCCATTTTGTATTTTATACCTTCCCTCATTACACAGATATGCGTAATGAGGGAAGATATGTTATGCTTAAATCCTTTAAGTAATCAACTGTATCCAGTTCACAGTTTGAAAATATGCCAAAAAATGAAGATATGGTCAAAATACTCACTTTCCTAGCAATTGTGCACACAGTGTAAAGTGGTACTTGATCACCAAGCAACTCACCAAGCTGTACAATTGATGTTCCTTCCTGGGATTGTTGAAAAGAGCTAATTTTAGAGCAAATACCAATTTAGCACCTGTACTCAAAGTATGAGCGCTGCTGCCACAAGTAATGATTGAAGGTTTTGAAGTTTATATTGGAACTTGAAGTCCTAATGAGTTTCTATGGGCAATGTGGAAGAGCAGTCATGGGGTGAGGTGTGGAGCAGAGTGTTAGTCATTCTGAGTGGGATTCACAGTCGTGGCAAGTGAGCAAAGCTGACACCTCCCATCCCTTTGAGTTGGCATGAGGCGTCTCACTGCTCCTCAACAGAAACCAACAAAGGCCTCACACACGCCATAACTAAGAGACATCAAATGTTGGCTCGTCGTGTGGAGAGAATGTGTAAATATATCTTCAAATGTGTCCTCGTGTGTTGTTTTCTCCCACTGTCTTTCTATTTCTCTCCCCCATCTCTTCCCCTGTTGTGGGGGAGTTTGGCTGTTGTCACGAAGCTCTGTTCCTCCGTCGGCTGATCAATAATGGTTTTGTTTTTTTCTCTTACAGAGGAGAAGACACAGCTGGTTCTAAATGTCGACAAACAGCTTGAAGAAGTCAGAGAGTTGGTATGTCTTTGATCAGTAATTTTCTCCTTTTCCCATTTTCTAAATTATGAATTTTTGGCAAGAGGAGGGGAAAAGGGGGGGGCAGTTTTCACGGCAACCAGACAACTGCACCTGTATTATCCCGGTGCTGACATGACATGCAGACATGTACGCACTTCACATGGCGGAAAGGAGGCATCCTCCTCACATGATTACTTCCCAGTAATCTGCTTTTAAGTGACACCCCTATGACACATTTCAAGCCATTATCTCGAGGTGAAAGACTTCATGTTGCTGTTTAAAAATAAATAAATAAAAGGAAGCAGTCACCTGACGGAGACAAATTGTTTTTGCAGTTGTCTTGTTGTGGCATGGTGATTAGCTTCCTCCAAGTCTGCCAAGAAGAGATCCATGCACCGATGCATCAGATGTACTTTTCCCTCATCTGCTGTGACACTGTTGAGCCCATTCATGTCAGTGCAATAAAGGGCCCTTCATATGTTGATGCTGTATTTATTTACAGAGATGCTCTATTTTGTTGCTACTTTTATCACAGCTGAGTGACATGAGCAGAAGACATTACGTTTTTACAGTCAGTGCTGGTACATAATATTGCTGTAGTTACAGATTTTTTAAGTTTTCTCTTTTTTTTTAATTAAAATATTTTTAAAGCCTTCGTTTTCCTTTGAAGATATCCTTTTTTGTTTTATCTCAGAAACTATGGTACAGTTCCGCAATGTCACCATTTCCAGAAGACAGCAGCCGTGATTTTAAAACTTTATATATTGTGTTTTAATAATTGTAATACAATTATTTGCAGATGCAATGGGATTCTCTCAATGCCAATGTCAATTTTGTTTATAAAAAGCTTTAAAAACAGCATATATATGAACCAAATTGCTGCACAATATTAATAAAACTGTTGATAAAAACACATGGGAATAAAACAAGAAGAAATTTAAAAAGAGAAAAAGAAAAAAAACCCAATAAAAAACAGAGACAGGACAGGTAGATCACAATGTCAGGCTCTCAGTATGACAACCCTAAAATAAAAATTCCATGTCTTTACATAATTACACAAATATTTCTAAACACAATTGTACGAAAAGATCTAATAGCTTTTATTTAGAAAAAAAAGCTATTAGATTTTTAGCAGCAGGAAGTGTTTCTGCTGCTAAAAATCAAATAGCATGAGGGCTATCGTTGTAACAGTATCTTGCCGTTCTAAAACTGCATTACCATATCAAGATGGTTCTTATTAATTTTTCACACAAAAATAGTGACAGGTGTAGTTGACAGTTGCACAAAAGAAATAATGTTATATCCCTCTTTGAGCCAGATGACCGGCAGTGCGCAGCATCAGGTAGTGAGGGGAAGCTCTGGATTTTTTTGTCTTCTAGTCGAGGGTAAAGGGTATTAACCATCTTTCATTGCACTGACCGTATGCAGCAACAGAAACATATTTAATATCATTAAATGCGTTTCAATTTGCAGAAAAAAAATATGATGTAAATTTCTAGCAAAGTGGTGGTGTTTGGTGGGTAAGGTTTTTTGCCATAGATTTGACTAGAGGAAATGTGTGTTGATCCTCGCTTCAAAATTGATTTTTGATACTGCTGAAATGTATTTTAACGTGTAAGAAAACACCTTGAAAATGTTTTGCCATGAACTGTGTTGTTTGTGGGTTCTAGCTTGAGCAGATGGACCTGGAGGTGCGGGAGATCCCCATCCAGAGCCGCGCCATGTACAACAGCAGACTGAAGAGCTACAAGCAGGAGGTGGAGAAGCTCGAGAAAGACTTCGTAAGTGCCTTTAATAAACTCAAATTCTCACAGGATGATAACAACACTAGTTCCTGCGAATTCGCAACATATTTAAACAGTTTCCACACAAAACAAAATTTGCATGTACGCCATATTTAAGGTTGTTACCGTCAACCGTCATTAGGTCTATTTGCACCACAGCTTGGTCTCTAACCCAAGCATCTTTTCTCTTGCAATCATTTTTACTCACACAAACAGCCGAGCACAGAGGCCCAGCACTGCATCCGCTGAGGTTAATTCACAGTTTATTTTTGAACTTGCAAGGGATGCCCACTGAGAGCAGGTTGTGCATGTTTGTGTTGCTGCAGAATCTGGCCTTGTTTAGTAATTCATAACTCACTGTATGTTTTTGCTTCATTTCAAACCTCTGTCAAAGCTTAATGAACAGTCTATTCTTCTGGGTCATTTTCTTTTTACTCTATATTTACTCAAAAATACTCAAGGTATTTCACCTGATCGAAAACCCTTTTTAAAAATAGGCAATTATTTGATTCAACTGCTTTTTCTCTCTCCTTTGGAATAGTATGATCTTTTTTACTATAAGTTGTTGAGGATTTTTCAGTGATAAATGTATTTTGTTATTTGTTTGTTTTGTTTGTAGTGTTGTGCTACTGCTTACACTGCAGTAGCCTGTTCTTGAGTGGTCTCAACTGCAGACCTAGCAGATGAGAACACTCAGGTCTGTTCCTTCATGTTTCTGTTTTGATTTATTTCCACATTTTACAATTATTTGGAACAAATCACATAAACAAGGATACTAAACGTTGTTTGTAGCAGATTTTTGAAGACATTTCAAGAAAACTTACCTAGAAAAGTTAAAAGATCTTTAATATGTGTATTTTATTAGTCTCCATGAAAGGGACTTTGTGGGTAGCTTGTTTTCTACAAAGAAGAGACAGGAAATTAACTTTCTCTAAATTCAGTGGACATTCAAACATTGACTTAAAAGCTTTTTAATCATACTAGACAGAAAAAAAATAAATATTTTAATAGCATTTAAAAAAAATAATGGGATTCAAATCTGTGACATTGTCATATAATTATTGTTGAGGTGAAAAATAATATTGTTTCATTCCATATTTAAAATTGGTTGGCCGTAGATATACAAAAGTAGTATTTTGCAGCAATTTGCCATGAATGGCATGTTCTCTTCCCTTTCTAGTTTTGAAGAGGTTGCACATTTCCTGTCTGCTTACAATAAATTCAGGCCGTTAGTGCCACAAAATCTAAAGAATTCTGTGAAAATAGCAAAACGACTTCATGTTGCATTTCTTTTTTCAGAATTGTTTCGAAGTATCTACTATTATTATTATTATTATTATTATTATTATTATTACTAAAAATACTGTTAAATTAACTTTAATTGAAATGTTAATTTCAATTCAAAAATTCAGTTCAAAAATTTATTTATTACTATTTTTTTTAATTATTACTTAATAGGTTATTGTTCATTGACAATCATCATCATAATCATCATAGCAATAGCATGAATGAAATTAATGTTGAACTGTTATCCAAAAATATTGGATTTTTTTTTCTCTGCTGTGAAACATACTGAACTGAAAAGTTGATATCAGTGGGATAATGCCTCTACAATAAAAGATTATTTTAAGGTTTTTACCCATCTTTGCATAGCATAACATTAAATGTAGAGAAAGCTGTGTTATGTCTCAAATGAAATAATATTTCAAACCTTTTACTCTTCTAAATGCACACCATCGACGTAAACATGCTTAAAAACCTTCTTAGACGAAGACATAATGCACCAGTAATCTGTGAACACACCAGTCTGTTTGAGATGACAGAGGAGGTCTCTGTGCCAAGACAGGTTGCTCTCCTCACCCTGGGTTTTTAATTGGCTCATGATTAATCTTTAACTTTTCTTCCTCCTTCACTCGCTGTGCCTAATCATCAAGCAGTTATCACCTGCTGAGGCTGATGTTAGTCTTAATTTTCGTTACTGGTATTTTCTTTTTATTATTTCTCCCTTTGGAGCATATGGGAAACTTGTTATGCATTCCTACACTCAGCTTACAATAATATATATATAAATAGATAAAAAAAAACAAGTACATATGAGTCATCTTCGCACACCAAAGTTGGGTACATCACGGCATGCAATAATGAAATGCGAAGACGAAAGAAGGAAAGAAGCAGCAACGATAGTTCTTGTTGTTGGAGCATAATTAGCCCTTTTTCATGTCATGTGCTGTGGCCTCAGCAGCACACATGGAAACTAAGATAACCCAACTTACATAATTATATTTTTTTGGAACTTTTTTTTTTCTGATGCAAGTGTTTGGAAAGCAAGAACTTCCACTTCTCTCAGATGTGCATCAGAAGTGCCAAATGCTATAGCCAACCTCAGCCTCTCACTTCCTACAGGCCAAGGAAGGACATGACACTTGGTTCGAGAGGAATCTGGTAGAAAAAAGGCAATCTCCTTTCTTTTTAATGTAAAAAGCTCTGTCTTTGTTGTGCTTTCCGTGGATATCAAGGCCTTTTCACTCCCTCACTACTCAATCTCGCCACACTTCCCACCCCCCACTGGCCTCCCACGGGTGTCTCCCTCCTTAGCCTTCTCTCTCATCCTCTCATTCACCCATAGTTTGAAGTGTTCCTACCACCGGTGTGCCAGCTTGAGACCTCATTCCCGCTTCTTTCCAGTCGGGGCAAGAGTCGACCTCGCTAACCCATCCATTTCATCTAGGAAGACAACTTATCAAACAGGCCTCCCTAAGGTGGATATATGGGCTTTGTTGCTGTGGTCGAGAGCTTCATCCTGATAATAGAGGAGGCATTGGGGGTCTGAAAGGTGCAGCAGCTAAAGGGGATGCCATCCTTTTAAAAAGTATATAACTAAGATTTGAACAATCCTGCTTGCCAGGATTCAAGCAAGACAAAGCAGAGTGGCTCAGCTCTTAGCAGCAGCTTTCATCAAGTCAAGACGACTCACAGTCTTTTTAAGAAAATATCCGTTGATGTGTTGATAATCTAATAATAGTGGGAATTCTTAGTTTTAATGCAGTTAAAGGAAAAAAAATATGCTGATTTTCAGTATTTGACAAGGGAAAATTATCTGATTCAGATTGATGGCTGATAAGTGTGTTTCCGTTCACAGTGGTTGTGACAGGGCCAATCTTAAAGTATAATTTGTAGTAAAATTTCTTATTTCCTTGAGAGTCTAAATGTTTGAATAAAATGTAAAGAAAGATTTCCGGTGATGATTGCCTTCTGCTTTGTCGGGTGAGATTCTTTTTGGAACTATTGAGCAGACCTCTTTGAATTACCGAGGAAAAGGTATTATGATATGGGATCCTCTCTAAATGGAACAATTTGTCAACATTTTTAAAATAATTTTCTGAAGTTTTACTGTTTTACAACACCATACAAAATGTCTCTTTTATCATACAAACTTCAATGTATTTTATTGGAGTTTTATGTGATTGATCAACACAAGTTGCGACATTACTATAAAGAGGAACGAAATAATACAAGGTTTTACTTTTATTTTTACTTTTTCAAATCTGAATACTGTAATTGATCTGCATTTGTTGACACATGAATATGCTTTGACCTACACCATTCTGTTGTAATCCTGGTTGAATATTTCCAGCTGTCCTCCTGTAAGGTCAGCCTCCACCATTGATATAAATGTAGCTCCACCCTTCCTGCCATTAATTCTGACAAGCTTCCTTGTTTCTGCTGAAGAAAGCACCCCCACAGCATGATGCCATCACCACTATACTTCAAATTAGTAATGGTGTGTTCAGATTGAAGTTCAGGTTAGTCATTTGTCCTCTCCTCTTGCCACTCTCCTGTTGATACCAGATTTTTAGAGTGCATGAGTAATTGTTGTCATCATATTTGCCCACCGGAGCAGCTTTAAATTTCTCCACAACTTCATCTCTGACCTATTTGGGGTGTTCTTTGGTCTTCATGATGCTGTTCATGAACAATCTTTAGCAAACCCCTGAGACCGTCACAGAACAGTTGTCTTTACACTGAGATTAAATTACACAGGAGTACTGTCTTTATGTAGTATTCCACAGAGAAAGATGTTCTTCAATGACAAACGCATTACTAAATAAACCAGCTATTTACAAAAAAGGTTCAAATGGCAAGTGCTAGGAATGAAAGAACCCCTGGAGACCTGCCTGTCAGCCTTATATTCTGCTCAGATAATATTGTTTACTTGGATTACTGTAGAATATTCTACAAATTTTGTAAAAAATGCTTGTTTCATAGGATTAAGTGGTGCATTCATAAACATGCAACAAAGCCCTAGAAGGTTAAAGAGCATTCTAGAATAATCAAGAAATAAACTTGTTTTAGTTGGATCAATCTTTCTAAGCTTGCCAACAGAAGTTCACTAATGATGTGACGTCTGAAGGGAATTGGTTGGACTGTTTTATTTTTCTCTTTAGGAATAGCTAAAGTAAAACACATCGCAATTGATGGTTTCAACATGACAACAATGTGAAAATGTTCAGGATAGCTCCCCAGCATGCAGCCCTGGTTCCACAGGCTTGCATGGATGTTCAGGTCTTTTTGCTGTAGATGGCACTATTGCTCTAAGGATTGTCTTTTGTCTCGGGACCAACATGGACAATATTATCAATTGCTTTGAGGTGTTGGAGTGGAGTCAAAATGACAAATTTATTCCCCTTATTACTGTGTTTAACCTTTTCTTTGTTTTCTTTTTGATATTTTTTTTCCAGTATTCCCAGCATTCTTCTAAAGTTTTAGACCAGGAGAACAAAAACTAAAAATATGTGAAGTCTAATATAATTTTGTAAAGGTATTGTAAGAATTTCATAATTTAGGCCTCACCAATTTTCACATCTCTTTTAAAATTCCACATATTCCTTAAGAAATGTATTTATTTATCTTTTTATATTCAATAGCAGAAGGGTCTAAATGTAAGAGGCATTATGTTGAAGAATCCTTGACTTAAATAAGGTTAATTAGAAGCCTTTAAATATAAGCCCCGATAAGTTTTATTATCGAGTACCTCATAGTTCTCTCTCTTTTAGTGTCTCTTATGGTCAAGGCAGTTATATTGATGGGATGAGAGCCATTGTGGGATGCTTTTGTTGCAGGGCTAATTTACTTGGATAGAAATTCTGATGCTGATTCGTCATAAGATGCTGAATATTATTTCATCAAGGACCCCCAAAAAGATGCCATTCATCACTGCGCTTCAATGATTTCTTTTGAAACACACACTCCATCCTCACCAAGCCTTTTTTGTGAGCTTGGTAAATATGTTGTCACAGCGCACAATGCCCGTTATTCCATGATTTGAAAACGTGATATGGTCACATTTTTTTGTATTCATCTGAAATACAGTACTTGAAGAAATGTGTTCATTCTGAAAAGGTTTGAAATGATGATGGAATGATTCTTTTACGTCTCCCACTCATTTATGGCTCCATTTATTCCATTATAGATCACGAAATTAAATCACGGACCCCGCTGTCACAGGGATACAACTATCCCTTCCTAATTTCCAGTTGTCTGCTGGGTATTGTTTGGAGCTTCAGTCATGGTCAAGGGGGATGTCTGGACTGCCTCATCCTTTAATAAAAACGGTTTAGATGGAATGCTTCCTCGTGTCTGTCCAGGGAGATAATTAATGAATTTCCAAAGAGTCGACCAACCTTGAAATATTGAACAGTTTATTTTCCAGGTACACAGAGTTGAACATAATGGGGAAAAATATGGTCTAAAAATGTTTCCCCTCTGTATATCCCTTTCACAAGTGACCTTAAAAAGAAAACTTAAACCACTGGACTGTTTTTTAACTTTTATAACACATATTTAAATCTTTTAAAAGGGAAAAACATGTTTCAGTTTTAATAAAAAAATTTATTTAAAAAAATGCAAATACACTAAGAAATGCAAGATCAGATTAAACGTACCAACTTTGAGCATAAATTTGATCAAAACATTTTTTGTGTGCGAATCAAGATGCACTTTGGTGTCCTATTTTATTGGTTGAAAGTGTCATAATATTAGGGTGTTTACTACTCACTAAGCTGTTCATTTTTAGTACTACATTTACTCACTTAACAATTGTTTAGTTGTATAATTTAAATCTGTAGAATAAGTCTGATTTTATTGCTAAGTTTAAAAACAAAAAAATAAGCATGTTGAGAATTACCTTTTTTATATTTAGTTAGTTTTTATAACTAAGCCACAATATTTCAAGGTTGCAGCAACCATTTGAGTTCCATTAATGCTTGCCATGCTTGATATGATAATCAACTTTGATGGAGAAAATAGTTTGCAAAGTTATTTATCAAAAAGTTTTGTATTAACTTTCTTTGCCCTTTAAAAAGTTATTTTTCCTCCGAAATGCTGATAATTATGTTGCAGTATTTTTGATAGATTTTTTTTGAGGGAGGGTTGGACAAGTTAATTCTTTCGATAACCATGCTTCAAGAGATTATGTATTGGGATTGTTGTAATCCATCTTGAAGGGTTTATGTTTTTATGCCCCTTGTCCTCATTACTATGACTCTTGCAAGAAACAACATGACAGACCAACATGAGTTAGTTGTTCGACACTTTTTAAATCGCCTTAGGTTGGCTTACTTGTTCTTACCAGAGACAGAAGTGAAGACAGATTGACTCTTTGAATGTTTTAGTTTTTTTGCTTAATAACCCATCAACGCTAAAGTCTAATCACTCATAACAAGTTATAAAAGGGACTCCCTTAAATTGTCTGGGATTTTCTTCCTACATTTACTATGTACTGAGTGCAGATTTAAGATGTAAGCAAGCGGATCTTCCTTTCTACTTAAGAATCACGGCTTTCATTTGGAGGTTGCTGTGAACTATTCATCTTCCTCAAGCTATTTATGAGTTTGGAGACTTGGAGGCTTTTCCATGTCCTCTTAATGGGCACCATGATTGGCTTCATTCATGGATTTAGTTCTTGTCACTCAAGTTGGTTGAAGCAGTTTGTTACAAAGCTTAAAAGGACGTATTCATATGTAATTTGGAATGTGTTAGGTAAACCCTTAAAATGGAGTTTGTGCAAGCTTTAAATAAATCTGTAAATCCTTTTTCTAAGACATATTTTGGCTAACTACAAAGCCATTTTTTGTCATTAATGAGTAATTAGATAAATACACTGTAATTTGTGTAATTACATTATTATTAATGGAGTCTTTTAAGCTACAAACTGGAGATGCACCGGTCTGGCTTAGCTGATACAAATTGTAATTTCTGACCAATTATTTTCTTTTTCTTCTTTTTTTTATATATAAAGAATACAACACATATAAGGCAGCAAATTTGCAGGTTCTTATGAGAGCAAGTTGCTAATTTTAACATTCATGAAATAATTTTTAAAATCAAATTCATCGGCATATGGCCTGCTGGGCTCTGCTCAGACCTGATTAATGGAAATTTGTTCTCCTTTTGATCTCTGCCAGATTGATCAGTGCATCTCTATCAGTCAATCTTTATATTTTGAGTACTTTTTATGAACAACATGGGAAACGCAAAGTGTCTTACTAAGAATGAACAAGACGCAATGAACAACACAGAAATACCAACAAAACAAACCAATTCAACAAACTAGCTTAAATAAGGATGGGGAAATTAACCCAAATGCACATTGTTTAAAAAAGAGATGACATTGGTTTGAACTTACTAAGGAAAGGCAGCTTGGTTTATAAGACAAACATGAAAAGTACTAAAATGCTAAATTCAAAGAACTTATTTAAAAGTTATTCAATTATTGATAAAACAAAATAAGTGGATATAGTGATTATAGTCAAACCAAAACTGCAATAGAACTACAGTTATAATTAACTTTACACAAAAATCAAAATATATAAAAAAAGAAAATATTCATTGCAAACAGTTTGCTATTGGAAGACAAAAAGATGCAGTTTAAGTTTACTTTTAAACATATCAACACCCTGTTCTGTCTTCAGGCGAAGGCAGAAGACGACAATGATCCATCGCCTAAATCATAATCAATGAGGAATGGATAAGCAAATGGCTTCTGCTATAATAATGCACTTTAAATTAAGATTTTATCTAGAATAATTGATATTTTTTTCTGTATTACTGTCATGAAGAATTGTACATACAGATACAGAATAGAAATAGTTATGTTTGCCTTATTAGATCTGAAGTAAACATAAACCTTATGCTTATATGCAGATTTTTTATGTATTGGCTAATAAATAAGTATTAGGAAAGCACTAGGAAAAATTTTGGTATTTCTAGTGATAAATTCTATTTTTTGTTCAGAGTTGCCTCACAGAAATCACATAGCCTCACATTTGTAGTGATATCTCCCCACTCCTTCCTCCTGTTCATCTCTCTTATGGTAACTTTTGTCTGTAAGGAGGGGGATATCTGCATTTTGCCCGAAGCACCGGATTTGTTTGTCAGTGTGCAAATTCAGCCGTTATCCGACCAGCCGATCGTTTCCTCTCCCCGCTTATCTCTCCTGGCCCCTCCAAAGTCACCGCACTTCTACACACAGTGACAGCGATCAGTATAGCTTTCAGACGCTTGTCTGGCTCAGTCTTAAGCGAGAAGTGAAGGCCCTCCCAGGTCCCCTCACTGTCCTCGGGGCTTGTGTGATTGAGTGACTGGTGAGAGCGGGGGGCTAAAGATAATAAGGGGGGGATATAAAGACATGGGGAGATGATATGATAAAGCCCCCTCCTCCCTCACTCCTTTCCACCTCCCCTTCACTTTTTCTTTCTGTTCTCCTCTCTGTCCTACTCCCCATTTTTATGCAGCGAGCCCATCCCATGCACCAGTGTAAACCAGAAGTGACATGTGACACCCACTCCCCAGTGATGTGCTGACAAGCAGGTACTAGAATAGGTGACAATGTTTTCTTTTTTTGCCAGACTGGCTTAAGTATGGTGAGGGGGATTCATGAAGTATTTATGAAATATATTATGAATCATTGGCTCTGTGTTTTCCGTCTGTATTTTAGGCAGTGGCATTTGATTTTTAATAAGTAAGCCTCAGAGAAGGAAACACGATGAATAGATGAGGAACTCTTTTGGCATCCTGTGTTTACTGGTGATTCCTAATAGTTAGATTTCCATGTTTACACGTTTTAATCCCAGCTCACAACCCTGACACACACACACACAATTAAACCCAAGTTTCTTTCTCTGATCCTAAGTGTTTCTAATGAGGGAGCATGCCAAAAAGAAAGGGGGATGTACTTTTGGTCTCTGCAACCAACAATTTTGCCTTTTTTCTGGTGTTTTTGAAGCCTGCAGTGGTATCTAGCTGTGGCCTTGATCAGAATTACATTGTGGAAGACGAATTAAGTGCTTTTTCTTATTTTTTTCAATTATCCCAGAGGTTGGCAAACATTAGAGCATCAGCTTAGTCCTGCAGTGAGACTACAGTCTTTAGTTTTGTTCCTCTGTTTGTTCTCCTGTTTGCTTCATTTTTTTCCTGTGTGTATTCTGAAAGCACATAAAACGAGAGAAAATGTAATAGCTTATTAGATAAATAGTTTTAAGCTAGTCATATGAGATACTCGAGTACAAATACCATGATTTCATGGGATTTACACAAAATGTAAAATAAAAACATGATCTGATTAGTTTTATTTAAAATAGAAAATCAACCATTATTCCTGGATGTTGCTCAGTTGACATTACGTTGATCATTGGCAGGTGTGGTTAAACATATGTATAAATTGTTGGAGTCATTTTTCCTTACTGTTATTTGTAAAACTGAACAGTGAATCAGTGATGTTTTATTTTTATTTTTTTAAAACTAACAAAAAAAACTAACTATTCCTTATTAGCCAGGATTGCTAGCCTGCAATCTCCTGCTTTACAGACACACCCCTTGTAGCTTGGCACCTGTAATTTTCAAAGTATCATCTTAATAAGATGATACTTATTAAGATGTGTCATCTTAATAATACATCTCCTATAATGCACTCCTATAATTCCTACACTATGTATTTTTTTGGTATCAGAAATATTTCCAAAAAGTCAAATTTGTCATTGAGGGAAGAAAAAAATGAAGTAATTTTAATTCTGTCATCCTCAGTGCACAGCAGTAAGTTGTGGAGAACATCTTTATTTTATTTATTTTGAACATGATGGAAGTACAGAAACACACACGAACAAGGAATGCAAAAGACACATATTTTTGTACTAAAATAATCTTAACATGCTCAAAAAGAATTAGGAAGAAATAGGAAACTTATGAACTCCTACTCCATAAACTCATGCAATATTTTCAGGCCCTCATTATTAAGTAAAAAAAACAAAAACAAAAAAAACCAAACATATTTTGAACATATGTTTAACATATTTATGAAACCCTGGTCACTCAGACACACTATTGCATGTCAGACGGATTTTAATCCATACAAATAGTTGAATGGAAAGTCTTAGCAGACTTTGGATGTGGACTCCACTAATTGACTGACTGGATTATGAGTACTATCAGTATAAAGGGGAAAAGATATCACATTTTTCAACAGCTGATCAGCAGTCCACAGGAAGAAGTGAGAGAGGGGTAGCACTGTGTTACTCTATATTGCTTCCACTATTTCTCTGCCATTTTATTAAAAGAATTTAGAATTGCCTGAAAGTTATGAAGGACAGTTTTTGTTGTATTTATGATGTAGTGTTTCCACTTTTACATGTCTACCTCAGTTAATTCCTCTTTGAAACATTTATTCTACATTCTTCCTTTTACATCTTAAAAAATAATTATTACACAATGTTCATTATAACCCATTTTATCCCTTATGCTTGTCCTTAAATTTTACCCTTTTAAGTTGTCTTCACTTCTCCACCAAAAGCATTAGTTGACCATTTTTCCTAATTTCCGAACTGCTGGTGCATTCCAGCGCAGAACCTGCAGACACCCAGGGAAACTGTGAAGTGCATTGGGAAGTTCAGGAGGGCACATGTTGGAAAGGCTTGGAAAAGAGGCCTAACTGGCCTCATCAGCATTTCAATGTGTTCCGCATAGTGAAATGACAAAGTATACATAAATATATAGAGATAATGATCTGGCTAAGTCTCTATGTGTGCTGCTGCATTCTTATGCTAATGGTGAAGCAATTCAGCACCAACAATGGACACATTACAATAAAAGGCAAAGCACTAAAGGAGATGGCCTTCTGTGTGTGTCCACTGATGGACGCGCATGTGCACACGCTCAGCAGGCCCAACTCCTTTCCCTTTGTGTCTAGTTTCTTCTTTTTTTATTACATTTTTCAATTTTAGATAACAGTCCAAGAATAGACATCAAACAGAAATGAATCATAAATCGAGGTCAGGGCTGAGCCTCTTTCCAAAGCAGAGGAAGGGTTAAAAGTGAAGGTATCTTTAAAAAAGATGGGAAGACTGATAGGTGAGGAGTTCTTCTCAGCAAAGGGATCAGTGAACCATATGTAGGTGCCCACAGGCTAATGGGCCGGTTGGTCCCTGGCTTGCCAGGTATCCAGCAAGCACACAAACACATTCATACACACGCTCCCTTTTTCCCTCCTTGTCATCCTCCAGTACCCACCTCTCCCACCCCTCCTGTGAAAATACCTCCTCCACTTTTCCTCTAATCTCACCTTTTTCTCTGGTGCTGACCCGGAGAGGCCGGCTTTATTCCCCACTGCACGCCAGAAGCCAGCGTTGTGATCGGAGCCCGGGCCCCTGCGCTGGTTCTCCTCTCCTCTCCTCTTTTCTTGCCCTGGCTACCCACCTCCCCGACGGCTCTACTCTATTGATTTACTCCTCCAACCAATGCTGTCTGTCTCTGTTTTGCACCACCAGCACCCAGGTCCCTCATCTTTAGAACCTTCACTCTCTCTTTATTTTTCTATCTTTTCATACTTTCTTTCTGTCCCATCCTGCACAACTTTGCTCTTGGTAAGACAAAAACCTGACAGGATGAGAGAAGACGACAAATAAGAGTGATGGGAAGATAGTCTGGGAGGGGAAAACGGGGGCTTTGATTTTTTCTTATTAGAAGCACTTTCATATTTTAATATTGGGTTTAATCGCACTCTTGTGCCTTAAAGAAATAACCATCAGCCTTCAAAAAGTATACAGTTCCTTCTCCATCAAAGTCCTGCTTGATATTGCTCTTTTGTTTGGAGTTCCCTTGCAACCCCTGCCTGTGCTCTTCACTCACACTATCCTGGCCTCTTTCTTTATGGTAACAGTTTTTAAGCTTATATTGACTGTTCTTACCGATCAGTCATTTCTACTTTGCAGTAGAAATTACTTTTTAGGGAAATGCACAACTGGTATCACAGAGAAATGAGAATAAAAAGCCTCCATCAGAATAGTATTCTTCTACCGTCAAAGTCTCTCCCAAGAGTTAAGATCCTGTATCAATGTGGTTTAATTTAGAAAGTGTATAGCTTTTCTAAAAACATGTCTGGATTTTATTTGTATTTTAAGTATTAGAAGAAAAATGGTAAAATGGTTACCAAAAAAACTTGTGTGTCTTTGAATTGCAGTTAAAATGCATATGTTGCTTAAAGTAATTGTAACTATTTCCAATTTATTTGAACAGTACCAATTCATAAAGGAAAATAAAAGAATAAAGGTAAAGAAAATTGCATCATAAACAATAAATGTATTGTACCACTAGTCATAACAGTTGTAGTTAAAATAACCTACAGAAAATAAAAACATACATTTTCTGTGTGCTGTTTTGACAGGGAACCCTTTTTTTGGGGAATGTTTTCAGATGGCAGCAGTTTGAATTAGTGATTGACTTTTGTGGGCGTTAAAGTTTCTGTCTGAGGTAATGACGACAAAATTGGATTTTATAATTTTTCCATTAAGCTGCAGGAAAATTTAACCCATCCTTAGTGGATATTTTTCAACTCCTGTTTTGTGGTCACAGAAATATAATTTATATAAAATATATGTCTGTCATCATATACATATGGCAAGAGATGTCATAAAACTACTTTTTCTGAGATCAGGGAGCATATAAATATTGACTGAAAGTGGGCTGAGATTGCACCCTTGAGGAACCCCTTATAAGATTTTTGATTAAATTTATAAATGGCACAATGATAAAAGAACATTCAAATTGTGACTAATAGATGTAGATAATGCATTAAAGCAGTTAACTAACATAAAAGATGAACATCATAAAATGGTAGCATACATCAGGTTAAAACATGGGATGTTTTTCACTTCAGTGTTTTTTTCATATATTCAGATGAAGATAAATGTCAAAATTCAAATACTACTAATAGCTACTGGGCTTTACAAACATGATAAACTAGAGTTTATTATTCATCACATACTCAGTTAGTCATCTAAACAATATTATGTTTAGATGACAGCAGCTCCTGAACAGATATCCTTACTGATTCACACAAATACCGTATAAAAGCTACCAATAAATTAGGCAATGTTGATTCTATATTTTGCAAGGGAAATGACAACACAGAAATATAATAACTTGAATTGTATATTCTAAAGCCACCTGATCCTCGGTTACCAGCTCTTATGGCTCAGTTTGATTTATCGTGTTGTCGTTGCTGATCTTTCGCCTTTAATGTTTTCGACATTCACCTCTTGAAGCCTCCTCAAGGTATTTCGTGGAAGTAAAACACAATGCAGTGTGTACAGAAGCCACCAGAGCACCAACCTGTGAGCTAATGAGAGGCCCCATGCTGTTATCTGAGGCTCAGGCTTCTCTGCAACTGCTGCATTTTCTTTTAGGGGAGAGAACACACAGGCGGGGTATGCCGCTCACATATGTTGCACGGATACGTCCTTTAAAGGAGGGTTTCTTTAGGATGCAAAGGTCTCATAAAAGTCTCAGTTATACAAACGGTCGCCCTCGTGCGCACACATGGTCTCGCACACAGCGCACAGCAGATATAATTGAAGGATCCAGCGGCACCAAAGACCACAGTAAAGCAAAGGCTCAAATGACACCCTCCTGTGGCAGTCTCAATTGTAGCTGCTCCTCTTTGTCTCTTAATATATCAAATGCTTTCAAAAAGGAAACTTAATTGAACAACCTCTCAAAATTTGTTACTAGTAAGGGGGAGCAAAAGAATGCAACGCAACCATTTTTTTTGGAGGTTTTTTAAAAAAATGCTTTATTTCCTTTGAGTGTGCATGTTTTCCTTTGTGCTGGGTGTGCGTGTGCACGCATTAAACACCTACCGTGCCAAGATGCATTATTTAAGATGCTGTTGTGATACTTGCGCCTGCTTAAAGGTCTCTGCTTCCTTTAAACGCCATGCCGCGTCAGTCAACCTCTGGCCCCACATGTGGGGAAACTAGAGTGGGACCTGCTGGCAGCGATCCACATATAAGCTGGGAAAATCACAGCTGGGGAGGACAAGAAGCAATATAGATAACCTTTCAGTTAAGCATACAAGTAGCCATTTTTCTCAGCATTAATTATTATTTTTTCCCCCTCACATAAAGTTTTAGACATTTATTTTGTGGAGTTTTATGATAAGAAAGCATGTTAAATTCTTAGGCATCCATTTGCGATTCCTGCTCACTTAGAGTTTAACACTTTGCTTTTGATCTCTTTGCCATTTCTTACAGAAAAGTGTAGCAGGACATAAAAAAATAAATAAATAAAAGGCCAGTTTGCAATCACATGGAGCCGGACATGAGAGTTATTAAACCTAACTCACCCAGTCGCTCTCCTCCTGCTGAAAAAGCCTGTTACAGAACACAGCATTCTAAATTTTCTATAGTTAATTATTCTTCATGCTATGCCACCAGCCGTGTGTGCAGGGTGGAAAGGAAAAGCTCGGGAAAGTAGAGGAAATAAGCATCTGCAGAAGATCTTCAGGGCCCCTCATTACACTCTGCCCCTGGGTATTTTTACGCCTTTTATTTCCCATCTAATGAACTGTTTACATTTTTTTATTCCTGCTTTCTAGGCGTCACAATTATTCGACTTGTCCTTGTGTCATTCGTCTCATGAGGCTGGGACCAAGGAGGAGAGTTAAAGGTCACTGAATTAAGATTATTTTGATTTTATTTTAATTGTTGGATTTCTTTTAAATGTGTTGAGGTATTGGTTGCCACCCGTTTCAGATTGAAATTTGATTTTTAAATATATATATATAAAATTACAAACATCGTTTAAAATGTATCCTTTCCTTTATTGTTTATAGAGGAACTTCACAAATCTTTCCATTAAAAGAATCATGATATATAAGCCAATAGACTATAAAGGATTTTTTCAGACAGAAAATATCCGTGTATTTGTTATAATTAGATAAAGATCATTCTCTTCTTAGAGGATTATGCTGAACTGATTAGCATATCTGATATAAATTGTTCCTTGTGCATATGTAATTGCATTTTGACGGGCATAGAAGATTGCTTTTTCTTTTCTTTCTTTTTTTTTTGTCAGCCATCATGTCAACAGAGGTAAAACGTGTGTTTTTGACAGGACACCGGCACCTCCGTCGCCGCATTTGACAGGATGTGTAGAGTTTTTTTTAAAGGCGGGCCACTTTGCATAAAGTTAAGATCTACCTTTGTACTTTTCTTGTGTGCTTCCGGGAATAGAAGCAGTTTCTCACCCTGGATTAAAAAATGTGGTAAAAGACAGACCTTTCAAAAGGATTAAAAAAAGCTTAGTTTTTTCCTTGTATGAGCAATAAGGTATCTTCTGAAAGCACTTCTTTTTTAGATTGCAAAGCCTGATTAGTTGGTTTTCTCCTAATATGCAGAACTTTGCCTCAACATACTGTAAATAAAGAAGGTTTTTACTATGCACAGATCTGATTCCTGACCTCGAAACTGAGCTTCTTGTCATTTAATCCAACACCAAGCTGATAATGAAAAAAATTGTTACCACATGAAGCAGTGCTGCACCTGCTTATATTTTACATCAAATGGAAAAGCAGCAATCGCTCAGGAATCTGTTGTTTTCCAGAGGGGGAATCCAAAAAAGCCGAGCGCATACTGTAGGTACGGGGGAAGTGGCGGCGGCGCTTTCATTTCCGTGACATTTTCCATTCTTCGTGCTCTCTTTGTTATCTGCTCTGTTCTCATTGCAGAAGCCCCTTCATGCATTCATCTGCAACAAACAGCTATTTAGAAATACAAAACAACACAGAAAAACCCTGCGTATGGTTTGAAGGCGACGCAAGCCTCAGCATTCAAATCAATGCTTCTCCCGGGTTTCTTCGTCTCAATTACTGGAGAAGTCGTCTTTCCCCCTAAGTTGCACTGCAGCTCTTTAAGATGAAACTTGACTTAAATGGAAAGTGTGGGTGTTTTGTTCCCCCCTCCCTTCCTGGCAAAAAAGGTGTATGTGTGTGCCTGATGTGTTAGTGTACTTGCTTCCTTAATCTCATATTTCTTTTTACGCTGCTACTTTCATCTTTAATTTCTTTTAAAGTTATTGCAAACAGACACACATTGACCCAATGGTAGATTTAACCTCTACCAGAAGGTGGGGCTGAAAAAATTAGTAACACGGCAACAACAATGAAATATTATTTATTTAAATGTACAGTCCCCTACAAAGATATCCAAATCCTGTGAAATTTCCCCAATTTGTTTTACATTACAAACACAAAACATTTTAATTATAAATATTAATTTATAAAGATTTATATATTATAATATAATTAATATATAATATTAATTGTGAAGTGCAAAGGAACGGGCTAATGAGTGTTGAGATTTTTTTTTTCAGCCAAAATCCACACAGTAGAGCGGATGTTTGTAGAAGCTCCCCTTTTACTCAGCTACTCCTAAATAAAATGTTTGTTTTGAGGGTTTCATAAGAGGAAAATATTTGTAAATTACTTAAAGGCATTTATGGAATATTAACCTTTAGTTAAAAAAAAGCATAGTTTGACATTATTATTTATATATATATATATTATATATAGATATATATATAATATATATAATTTTTTTTTCTCCAAGTGCTGCTTATTAAAAAATTTACAATAATTTATTCATATCATCGATTTACTACAGAGATTTTCATATATTATTAGTGGTGGTTTTCAAGTATGTATTGTGCAGAATTATTGCACTTTTAAAGTTTTGGTCTTTACAGTCTAATGCAAGTCAGGCTGTCTATTTAAATATTGAGCTACCTCAATGACACTGATAGATGGCGCTGTCTTTTGGAAACTGTAACTGTTTAAAGTCTCACTTCCTTGGTACTCTATGAAGTAATTAGAAAATGTCTTAAGATAATTGGATGCACTGGATTTTGTTTAGGTGTGCTGGAGTAAAGAGGGGATAGAATAAAAAACCACACCACACTTTTGAGTGTTTAATTTATGTTAAAAAAGTGTTTTTCTCTCACTTGAGTTATACACTACTTTTGTGTTAGTTTGTGACATAAAATCCCATTAAAATTAATCCAAGGTCGTGGTTTTCTTTTACAAAATACTATCACCTAATTTACTTGGAATGTTCAGACTTTCAGTTGCAAGACACTTACAATTGGAAATAAAGCAGATCATTTTGGATAATTCAACTTGATTAAACAATTTAAAATGACTTTTAGGACCTAAGAGGGAATTACAGTTCTGAAGATTTTTAAAGAAATAATATTTAACTGTCCCATGACTGAGAATTAAAGTGCAACAAAACCAGGATTTATCAATTTACGGAGGAATCAGCTCTTATGTGGCACATTCTGACAGTGATTCTGTCCTTATGTGTGCTCTTCAAGGGCCGGGGTGGGGAGGGTTAGTGGGCTGTGTTGTGTGTTCGAGTCTGTGCTGCCAATCTTTTCTTTTTTTCTTTTTTTTTTTCCTTCCCCTCCCACAGTAGGCGTTCAGCGGTTGGCTTTGCCCCCTGTGGTCGAGTGTTGTTTGGGTGCTCTCTTTATCTAATGGGTTTTTGTGGTCTGGGTCAATCAGGCCCCTCTGTCTCCTCAGTAATTACTCCTGAGAACTGTGGCTCTCGCCGTCATGATAATAACAGCCAAATCACATCACCCATGACTTTCCACTCAGTGCTTCAAATTATGAGGAGAGACAAAATAAAATAAGGAAAGAAATCAGTCGGCTCGATTGCGATGGGATTCCGAGTTATTTCAATCAAGCAACTTGATATCATTTCTCTGGGTTTTTGTGTGTGTGTGTGTGTTTTTTTTTTTTTTTTTAGAATAGTCTTTTTCAAGCTGCTTCTCCTGAGGAAGGTGGCGTGAATGTACCTAATATGATAGCTTCTTGAAACTTTCCTACTTTAGAAAGTGTGGGGTGAAAGAAAAAAATACAGCCTTTCAGGAAAACAATATCCCCAGCAGGTAATTGGGTGATCCTTCGCTGAATTTCTTTATTTTGTTTTGAATATAAATAAATTGCATGGACTTATTTTGAGTCATTTACAAGCTAAATAAATAATTAAATAAACAACATAAATAATTTGTGTGAAAGAAAAGCGATATTTTCAGTCGTCTGCTAGTGTTTGCCTTTGATTTTTGCCTACCTCCTCGCAGCCCACCTAGAAAACCCTGTTAAGGCAGTGAGGGGGGGAGCGAAGGAAGGCTCAGTAAACACTTTCTCTGTCTGCTGCTGGTGTGTGTTTAGTTTAGAGGGCATGCCAAGAGGCTGTTTTTCCACGGGTCGGGCGTCTGTAAACAAGTAGTACAATGGCAGCCAACTCCAGCACAATCGGAGGTGGCATTCTCTTGAAGTCTGTGTGAAATGTGTGTCTGAGTGTTTTTCTTTTTTGGGGGGGTGGTGTTCTTTTTTTTTTCCTCCTTTTCTGTTATATATTTATTTATTTTTTTGTGGGACATGGCATTCCTTTTTTATTGTAGCCTATCTGGAGACACACAGAGAGAGGGAGAGGCAGAGAGAGAGAGAGACAGCGGGTTAGACTTTGTGTGTCCGTGCGCAAGGCAACCCTAAATCCGATGGGCCGCCAATGGGTGATGAATTATTCCCTGTCTAAGTCACAGCATTGGTGTTATCACAGAGGCTGCCACTGCACTGAGATGACAGCGGTGACAGCCCCCCCAGAAAAGATTTAGCTCTGACAAGTGATACTTCCTCATGGCCCTCTCCCCTGTCCCCCTGCTCCACAGCCTCTCCATGCACATGAGATGTTTCATTACTCAACTTGTATTTGTTTAAGTGGGCAAGGTAATGTTGGGAGCTTCTTTTAAGAACACTGGCGGTAATAGATCACTTGCGATAGATGGATGCACGGGCATAAACACACACTGCAGCTTGTTGTCATTACTCAAAGCACTTACTTGCACACAAACATCCACAATCGTCATGGGTAGAATTGTTTGTCACCGAGTTCCATTAGGGGGCTCTCGTGCTTCAAGAATGCCTGTTACATTTTTTGCATCAACTGAACCACTAAACCATATTTCCCCTCTTGTTTTCTCTTTTTTGCTCCCCTTCTGTTACTTCCTCCTCCTCTTCTTCTTCTTCCTCTTCTTTTTTTTGTCCTTTTTCCTCATCCTCCTCCTGCTGCAGAAAAGGTCACGTATTGCCTACAGTGATGAGGTGCGCAACGAGCTCCTGGGGGATGACGCCATCTCCTCGGAGAGCCAGGTAAGGTGCTAATCAGTTGGTGAAGGGGGGCACGAAACAACGGCGGTGTGGGTGGCTCGACTGCCCCCCAGGGTGATTAGGTGCCCTCCCCACTTCACCCTCCCCTTCCTCTCGCAGGGGCCATCGAGAGCTGAAACCGCCACTATTGTCACCAAGTCATGTGGAAGCAACACTGTTTAATGCAAAGCTGGCCGGTCAGTTAGGAGGATCAGGGCATGGGACCAGCGTCTGGCCCATGCCAGATTGGGACCAACACATGCACGTCTTATAAAAAAGAAAGACATAATTGAACACATTTCAATCCAAAACCCCACTATCCCCAAACGTCCAACAGCTGTTCTCCAGCTGGGTGCCGACTTGGATTCATAAGAGATTCTCACGAAGAAGAAACAAACAAAGACACACTCAAATGGACCTAGAAAATGTATTAATTTTACTTATTTCTTTACTTTTTTTCTCTTTCTAAATTTTTATGTTCACAAGCTTGTCTGATAGAAGTGATCAAAAATGTTAAGTGCTCACAAATATCACTAAAATAATTTTAACAATGCCTTTTGCATTTAAAAAAATGGAATGTCAATCTTAATTATTTTTCATGATTTTAAAGATTGCATTTATTATTTATTAATTTAGTAAAAATTAGTTTCTTGTTTATTCAAACAGTGCAATATCAATACCATTTTTCTGATATATGTATCGATATATACTTAAAAGGAGAATAAAAAAAAAAAGTTCATGATTTAGAAAAAAAACAAGCAAAAAAACATTTATGCAGCTTATTTATGAATTAAAACTTTAAGTAACTTTTGGAATACTTTGTGTATCTAAATTCCAAATTGTTCAATATTATAAATAGCTTGAATAATTGTGGAAAAAATAATCTTAAGTATTCTTGTGCATTTTAACATTTTAGACAAGCTTACCTATTTCTCACAAGCACTGCTGCTGCCATGTTCTACGCAGCCACTCTCAATCTATGACCAGCCGTCTTTTGACTAATTATATTTTCTGTTTGGACTCGGCTGTCAGGCCGCACGGGTTACTGCATCTCAAGGCGAGCATGGGGTTGTGCATGTTGACATTCAAATAAAAGCTCTGCTCTTGCAAATTTGCAGGCTGAAAAGAAAAGGCAGAGGAATAGTCAAATGCACCTTCACATTTAGTCCCACACTTTACAGAAGCATGCAAAAGAGGGTAAAGGTAAATAAACTTCTCAAGTTTTTTTTCCCCCCCATCATCCTTTAAGTCATGACCCATTAACTGCACACTTTGGAGACATGTAGCATGAACCGAGATTTTCTATTGATATGCTTATTTCCTCGCAATTCAGTGAAATGCAGACATCACCTCAACGTTGTAAATTGAGGTTTGAAGGAGATTTGCTGTCAGAAATGACAATTTTTTACAAACTCCATGATGCAAAGTATTTTTGCAAAAAAAAAAAGCAAAAAAATATTAATCTTGCTTAAGGCTGTATTTTTATTTTACTGTAATCATAATTATTTTAGCCAAATAATTGTAATTAAAATTAAAATACCTGTGCAAGTAATGTTACAATTTTTTTTAAAGAAAAATAAATTTCTTATTATATATGTGCCTGAATGTTATCATTTAAAGCCCAAAACACATGTAATTCGCATTATTAATAATTCTGATTTCACACTGTTATAATTAATAATATATAATTCAGAATATCTATTATTTATTATTAAAGGATTCAATAATTAAAAATGAAATGATATTATGCATGGTGCTAATTTTACTCTACCAGGAATTTAAAAATTAGAAAATGTAGGACAAATATTTTGCTATTTAAACCTTGTTTTGCAAGAAACATGCAATAAACATCTAAATAGCTTTAAAGTTTGAATTATAAAACTAATGAACTGTAAACATATTGAGATTTTTTTGAAAATTAGGCCAAATGTTTGATGTTCAACTTAAAGAAAATCCAAGTCTATCTAAACACAGTTTCAGCAAGTTGTGAGTAACAAAAGGAAAAAAAATCTACATGTTGGGATGTTATTTATAGCCCTATTTGGTTCATTTTTATTTCTAAAGTTGGGGAGATAACACTTGTCTTGGTCTTGCTGTGAGTGGAGTACTCAGAACTTGAGGGATTTATTTATTTTTTTTTATCTAACGAGACGGCGTCGATAGGAAAGGGGAAAAGATGGTGGGGGCCTGGGCAAGTCGGTCAATTTAATTCCTGACGATCTGAAAGAGGTCAGGATCATTTCATATAGCCTTGGCAGAGCAGATCATTACCAGTCACAAATCTGTTGGTTACATGGCAAGGATTTATTGCTAAGTAAATAGGCAATCGTCATAAGTTCTAAAAATGGCGTGTTGGCCCTGCGATAATGGCTAAAGGACGATTTAATAGACTTCGGCATTTATTTGTTATCTGTATGCGGACAGAGACTGAATTGGCACTATCGCTCATTTTTTTTAATAATGTGGTAGGCTACCATTGCACTTTTTTCCCCCCCGTTTCTTCTGCATGCAACACACACACATGCACCCACACACGCACACAAAGCAACAAATACACACATGAACACTAAACGGAATAGTTTCGATTTCAGTCACAGCAGAAGGCTTGGCCACAAGAGATTGTGCTGGTTTGAGCCGGCACGGACCAGATTTTACAGGCTACAAAGGAAGCAGATTACCACTTGTATCGAATTCCGTATTGGATAAAAAAAAAAAATCTTTTGTTTGAAAAAAATATATAAAAAATTGCTGATTATCATAACAGAAAAATTGCAGCAGTGCAATTTTGAATGCTGGCTGGAATCACAAAAACACAAGGAAAGGCGCTCATGCAGGAGTAATTATACCATTTACAATATTCTGTATTTACTGCTGTATATCTCTTAGCAACACAAACACGATTGGCAGTACCAAAGAATGAATGCCAAAGAAAAACAGAGCAGAACAGCAAGAAGCAAGAATCGCAGCTCTAGTATAGTTTTAACAAATCCTCCAGAAGGTCTTACAATCAGTCAGGCAGCACAAATAAGCCAGAACAAGTTTTGTTTGGTATCCATTGACTGATTGCAAAGCCGAGGTGAGAGATCGCAGGATCTGATGGGTTCGTTCGAGCCCCAAATAACCACATCCACAGTGTCGTTTTAAACTTTGGCCTCTTCAATAATACATTCTTAGCAGGGAGTTGTTGCTCGACTTAGAAAACACACTCCAAAGTACGTCTTGTTTCTGCCAACATTTTCAAGGGTAAGAGATCTTTGGGAAAAAATAAAAATAAATTAAAAAAATAACAGCAACCCACATTAACACTTGTTTACTTCCTACGCTACATGTATTGACATTATTAATTTAGTTTTTCTACGTGCACTGTATTTTTATTTTAAACAACAACAAAAGCAATTTGTTGTTGCTTCTGAAATTGGATCAAACAAAAAAATTATAAATCAGTATGTTTTAAATAACATAAGTGACAGTATTTTGATTTTGTTGAGTAAAAATTAAGAACAGATTAGAATCAAGAAAAAAAAAAAGATTTAATTAAAGCAGTTTTAACACGACTTTAGGGTACCGTACATTTATTTTATTAGAGTACATGGATAATACAACCACTTCAGACATCTTCAAAAACTATTAGTCGCAGAAGTTTTATTTCGTTGTGATTTTTCCCCCCTCAAATTCAATAAAGGTCAAAGTTATACATACAGAAAAAGGATATTATTAAGGAAAAAGGAAAGCAACCCCACGGGATTTGTAGTCATAAACGAGGTTCTGAGATAATTCTGGCTGAATATCTGGCCAGTCTTTTTATAAGAACTCATTTAAAGTGGTTTGCTGGTGTCAAGCCATTCCAGAAGCTTAATGTTACCCTGTTTTGTCCCTAACCAATTTAGATATTTATTGGGAATCATTGTCCTGTTGAACACAAATTTGTTTACAAGTTTCAGTTTAGTCTTTATTCTTTATTATTCTGTCCACATTAAGCAATGAATCAGTGCCTTTAGCAGCAAAACAATCCCTCAGCATAATGTCCACCACCATTCTTAACAACCACAGTGTTATTAGATTTGAATATCTCACCTTGACTCAGTCAAATCAGCCTAATCAGTGCAGGAGTAGAGTTAGATGGGGCACTTATTTTCTTTTTTTCTATTGATGCTAATGTTAAGCTAGCTTCATTTTGAGCAGTGACTCTGCTGTTTTATTCATCTTATAATGTATGATTAAATTAAGCCTTAGTTGGTTCTTGACTTGTTCTTTTGATGTCCTAAAAAATTTTTTCATCTATGTTTGTCAAAGTAAATAAGCCTGTTTTGTCACTATTTTAATTTAAATTTAAAAACATGCCAGATAAGCAAAATTTTTAGTTGTGATCTAAGACACAAGTTTCAAAAAACTTTTTATGTACTTATTGTAATTTTGCTATTTTCCATCATCCAAAATGGATAGCTGGGCAAAGATTAATTTTTCATCATCTGCAGCTGTTCCAATAATAAGCTGCAGTTTACTTGTGTACAATGGTAGCCTCACGTGACTCTCCATATGTGTTTTGAACAGCATGTGCCTTTACTGAAACTGGATAAGCAACATTAAATATTGAGAACATATCAACACCAATAAAAAGAATTTCAAGTACATTTCTTTAACTCTGCTCCAAAGGGGCACAAATTCTTTTTATCCTTTTTCAAAAATAAATAAATAAATAAACAAATCATCAAAATGACAGATATGAGATATTTCCACAACATTTAAATACACTGTAAAGACAATATTTAACTTTCTTTATCTTTTCTATTTCCATATCAACTTCTGCTATGTGACTTCTTTTGTAACGTAGCTGATAGTTTAACTTGAGCAATCCAGTCTCCTCCTTGTTTAATCTGACAGCAGCAGGACTTGATCTCTGTTTGTTCACTGGATTCTTCCTGAACAGTGTATTTAGATCCGTTTAATGCATTTCTCTTGCGCTTTCTGAATATTAAACATTTAAACGGATGTACCATCAAACTTATTTCTTCATTCTAACCTTGAACGTGGTGGTCTTCCTGCCATGTTTCTGCCTTGTTTTTATCTGTCCTTCACCTGCTCTATCTTTCTTTCTTCTTTCATTCTTGCACTCCTGATGCAGTTGATAAAGTTACGTGAAGAGGTAAGTGCTTCTCTAAAAACCTCCTTTTCCTACTGAAAATTTCATTTGTCCTACTTTGCAGTAAATTATAATCTGCTCGCTAGACTAGTTTGCATTTCTGAATGAACAGCTCTATGGGTTCGCTTAGGCCAGTTTCCCTATTCCTTCACACTATGTAGATGAGAGGGTTAACATTTTATTTGAGATGGGTCTTTGTGAATACAGACATTAGGAGATGAAGCAAGGTAAAAAAGTAGCAGTTCAGACATTAATGAACGTATGTGTGAGTGACACGTTGCTAATTTTGATTAATACGAATATTTTGACATGACTGGTTACAAATAAAGCAATCTTCTGTCGGTTACAATAAACCAAACTTTTGACGGAGATAATTTAATCCTCATCTTTCCAAGGTCAGCAGTTTTATGATTCATTATGTGATGTGCATTGGTAACAGTGATTACAGTACCAAATCCCTATTTTCCCTCAGTCTTTAAAGCCATTTTCCTTGTGGCTTGAAGTTGGAGAGGAATAGGGAGACACTTAACTTCTCCTCTAATGTTATAGTTTTGATAATGGTTGAATACTGTTAAATTACCCTTTTCAGAACTGTTCAGGGCTGCTTCTGTATTTTTAAGTTAGCAGTCCACTCATGCTGTAAACAATTCAAGCAAACTGTGAAATCAATGTTCCTTATCTATTTTAGCTATCTATAATGGATAAGTAATACTAAGGTCATTAGTATTTCTCGTGTTGAACTAATAAATGCTATTAGAATGTAATGCAGCCATAAAAACAGAAAACTGTAGCAACAGTCAGAGTGAGTCACACTAAAACTGTAATTTGTCTGACAGATGTCCATTTTCCAATGTCAGTGGAGCTCCCTTTAAGGTTTCAGTGCACTACATTAATAACTGTAATATACATTATTTATGCATGGTCTGTTTGAGGTTTACTGTAAGGTAAAAACCAGGAGGAGGGGGCGATTGTTACAGTGACTCAATGCAGTTGGTTGTGTTTCCTTCAATGGAAAACATTTTATCTTTCAATGGAAAACTTTATCTAATTGCAAACTGTTCTATTCTTGACTAGTGTTTTGTATCTGCATTGAATTGGAACATATCCAATCAACTCTGTCAGTTTGATGGAATTGAATTGATCCTATATTTCTGAACAGTTATATATCACAACTGATATCACTATCGCAATGTTTTATTATATTGTTGTGCGCTAATGCAACAGAAAATCTTTACGTTTTTCATGCTATTGTGAACATAGCTTAAACAATCAAAATAATTAACTATCAGTTAGAAACTGACAAAATAAAAATAAAAGTTGATAACTAATAAGCATGGTTTCTAGGAACATTTATGTGTAGAGACATTGGGTAATAAGAAAACATATTTAAAGAAAATTTGTCTGATCCTGAGGTATTTCACAATTTTTGTCATAGTGTGAATTTCTTGGTGAGAAGCTTATCCTTGTTAATCTATGAGGAATTATGTTCAAACACAGAACTTCTCCTTCTTTTTCACGCTTATGTATAATTTAGAGTTGAAACTTGACCAAGATGCAATGGCATAAAGCATTTAGATTTTATTTAGCAGTACTTTTGTGTCCTCTTTTTGCTGCTCTGTTATTTTTCTATATTTACTTTAGCCTCAGGGTCATAAGACATCTTAAGCTACCCTACTTGTCTTGCCTTTGTTCCATTGTCCAGTCTTTGTAATCACGCTCGATTCTTTGCCTTCTCTGCCATTGGCGCCTTTAACTCTTCCACTCTTCCTACATTTGATTCAAAGGCTGGCAAAGCTTATGCACACTTAAGCCTTGCTTTTAAAGAAACTACACTTTCTTTTTTCTTCAGCTGAAAAACATGTTTAAATATTTAGCACCCATATTCACAGCTGTTTGACACTTGTAATTCCTCGTCTTACAAGTCCCAAACAAACGGCACAGAAGATCACACAGTCAGTCTGAATCACAGCTGTCATCATTATTCACTTTGACTCTCCCCCACCCTTATTGAAATAATAAGGAAATCATCTGAACTTTGGAAAATGGTGATAGTAACCGCCTGTGTTTGATATTGAAAAAAGGCAGGAGAACGAAAGAAGAGGGGAGAGATTTCTTTTGAGCTACAGCTGCATTGTTCTGGGGCTCCCTGTTAATAACTTACAACTGAAGAGTGTTTCTTGACGCAAAAAAGCACAACAACAAAAACACACCATTTTTGTGCTTCCTAAGAAGATCTTTGTTCAAAATGTAGGTGTCAGATGAAAAGGCATACATAGGCAGAAATAGTGGTGGCAGCAGAGTGGAACACCTGTGCACACAGAGGCACATAGTTTATCTTATAGTACATTTAAATACTTTGCTTTAAGGTTCCTTGAGACAATCTAGTATAATTTGAACATATCCTTGTGTTTTTAGGAGGAATACTTGACAAGATTAGGCTGCAGGTACATCCTAAAGCCTAAATAAGGATTAGTATGCAGATGCCTTGTTCTAAGGAATTTTGCAATAGCTCCGAGAATCACAGAGATCAATTCTAAATGGATGTTGGGGAAGTGTAAGGACCCTTAACGAAAATGCTGACAAAGATGTTTCAGAGATTTTTCTCTGCAGCAACTGGAGAACCCTGGAATTGTAATTCAGTATTGAAAAAGATGAATAAAACATACATTTATACAAGAAATTTGTATTTGTAGACTTTCCTTTAACAATGTTTAAAAGTTGTCCTTCATCCATCTGTCTGCATTGACAAAATCCAGTTGTTTTTTGTCAGTCCATCCATCCATCCAGCAGTCCATCCGTCCAGCAGTCCATTTGACCACCCTTTTGTCCATCTGGCAATTAATGGTTTGTCAATCCATCCATGTAACCCTCCATCTCTTTGTCTATACATCCATCTATTAACCACCCACCATTTGTTTTTCATCCGTTCATCCATCCATCTTGTAGTACATCTACCATATATTCATAGTGAGCAAATGTATTCATAACATATCCGTAAAAATGGAACAGCCTAAGAACCCCGGAAATTTAAAGCTGGAAAAGTATATAATTTTGAAAATGTGTAAAAACCCTGTTTGTTGTGACATTTAAATTTTTGGGATGGCAATCTCAATAGTAGTCCTGAATATAGTGAAGGGTGCTTGGATTTAATTTCTAAATGATCTTCCTACGACCATGGGTGGGTTGTTCCATTATTAGGACCATCACAGTGTGCCATTACTGGAATCTCAGTGGCTGAATTTTCGCCTTTCCTTTAGGTTCTTTAACTGTCAAACTCGGAACGTATTATTCTAATGAACGCGCCACCACTACCCCTGCAGCACCCCCGTCCGCCTCACCAACCCACCCGCGCTCACCCGCCTCTCCCCCCGGCCCTAAAAAGAAGACAGAACGAGGGAGAGAAAAGACACAGAGAGGGAGAGAAATTCAGGAGGAGAAAGCTTTGAAGTGGCTTTCCATCGCAGCGAGTCTGCCGGCCGTCTCCCCGAGACGTGTCACCTTTGCCGAGAGGGAATAGGAAAATCACGTTTCGAATGGTAATGATAACATACTAATCACTTGAGCTCTTTGAAGAACCCGGGGAGTGCGTCTGCTCTGTCAGTATCCCCGGCTGCCTCATGCTCCCAGGCACACACAGGCAGTGCAGCCATGGTCTAGGTGTATTAGCTTAAGCATTGCATGTCAATACGTCCCCACTATTTCAACTGATCCATAGGGGCTCATTATTGCCCAAGTTTGGTAACCGTTTTCTCTCGCAAGTGCACTGCCACCATGTCTGTTGGTGCCGCTGCGACTTCCACACCTATGTAACCCACCCTCAAAGCCCCCTGCCACACCTTTCAGCAAAAGAACATAACACCATACATCCTGTCCCACTCATTGTCTCTATTTTGATTCGCACCTACCACAAACTCATTTTGGCACCCATTTCCTCCACTCTTTCCATCATTCCTCCTTTCTCCCCCTGCCCTTGTTTTAACTATTAAAAACTATCTCTGCAATTTTAAATGACATCTGTCAGACACACAAAGAAAAAGGAAATGAGGGAAGGAAGAGTTCAGAGGGAGTTCTCTCCTCCCTGCTCTTTTCCCATCCCTCTTGTTGTCAAACTTTGAAAAGTGTGTCGTAGGCTTTTTTCCCCCCTTTTTCCTCCACATTTTTCATTTCCTCTGAGTGATTAGCTGGTACACATTTTGACAGCCCAACCAAGACTAGAGATTTCAGTTCTTCCCCTGTCCCTTTCACTCATGTGATGGGCATCAAATATTGTCAGCAGGGTTGTTGTCATTCATCGGGCTGCTTTTTACTGTCAAACGTGTTAAATCTGATCAGTTTCCTAACGCAGCGTGTTAGAAAAGGCCATCAAAACAAACAGCATTTGGGTAAACACTTAACTCTCCCATGTTTATTTGTGATCATCTACTGTATGTAGTACGGGTTTAATGAAAGTTGGGCCTTACAGGAGTTTGAACTTTAACATGAAGATCCCCAGTGTGTTGTTAATCAGAGTCCTTAGTAGTTGCTATAAGGGTTATCTGTGCCTTAGATGAGTTGTTGAAACTTTACATTTACCAAACAGAATAGCTGTGTTTAAAAAAAACACACAAATATTCTAATCCCACATATAATTTAATTCAGTTGTCTTTTTGAAGACGTTGTATTTGACCTGTCTCCATTTATTTTGGTTCTGATTCTTCTTTGGGTTAGTTAGGTAGTTAGTTGTAGGTATTATTTGCTGATGTCATTTAATCAAGCTTCCTTTTAGTACAGTAGAATATGATCAATCATTGATTGTCAAAGCTGATTGACAATCATTTTGCTCGCTATTATCAACGAAATGCTGCGTATACATGTTCAGACTTTGAAGGAACAATTTATCTACAAAATGTCTCCAAAACAGACAGGAATTCATACATAATTACTATGAAACAAGCAAATTCAAAAAGGTCAGGTAGAAAAAGACAAAAATGAATAGAAATGGTCTTAGATCAATGGTCATATTTTCTGATATAAAACCCCCTTTTCTTTTGGAAGTTTTGCTCCTATTCTTCATATTCCAGAATATGAAACATTGAGGAAAAAAACAAAGTAGAAACTAGAGAGGAAAAAAACAAAGTAGAAACTCGAGAGGAAAAAAGAAATCTTGTCAATAGTTAAAATGCACTTGGAGCTGACATCAGTTGGGGAAAAGTAATTATCCAATAAATTGTTCCACATCAGTCCTTTTAAAATAATACATTTTAAATCTGGGAAACATAATTGTTATCCTATCAGCTATATGAAAGCCCCTAGGAAACAGACTTTAGCTAAATGCAGCAACAAATAATTGATGTAGTGAGTTAAAGAAAATGTACCACAAACATTCAAAGCATTGATGGAGGCACGTGACTCGACAGACGATTTAGTTTACTACTTTTATGCTTTATAAGAGCTTTGATGGGAGCTAGGAAACTAGGCCTAATCAACAGTCTAAACTTCCAAACATATTATTTCAGCCATTTTGACCTTCACCAACTTCCACTTTTATCAAATTGCTAATTTATTGGTTAATGAAACATCTTTGTACATCCTTTTTGAGTCAAGCGTAATTGCTTTAGATGTTGATCATAATAATGAGGAAGGAAGGAGGACACACAGTAACCCATACACCATGAATCAATTTAATTCACTTCAATTCATGTATATAATGCCAATTCACAATGGATAGTTTTTCAGATGAACAGATTCAACTCATGTCACCTTATAAAGAATTCAGTTTAGTCCAAATTCAAATGAAATACAATTCATTTTAATTCAATAGTCATATATTGAGATTCCCTGACTTCATATGGACTGGTCTTATGGGAAATATAACCCACCAACTATTTTCTCAACAAAAGCCATAAAGATGCACTTGGACATATTCCAAAAAAGTCTGACTGCTCTCAAAAAATGTAAAACAAAAAAACAATGACTAAAGAATTACACACAGTACAGTTTGTGCAGATGGAATTACATTGTGAAGAAAGTTTTATTTAATAAAATGGACAGTAGCAGTTCAGAACTGTTTACTGCAAAATGTCACATTTACATGGTTAGTCTTTACAGGGACAATTATCTAAAATTTCACATTGTATAAAATGAATAAAAAGGTTTTCAACTGATTTTTAAAGCATGTCTGTTTTGTACAACATGTTTGAATCACTTTGTTTTGATTGGGAACCTCTCCCAATTTATTGCTATGCTCTTGATCTATTTTGTACCTGTTCTCTGATCAGGTCAGAAGAATATGAAGGAGCAACAAAGCTCCAAGTAGTTTGTCTTTTTATGTCCAAGATGAGGTAAACCTGCATTTGCTTGCTTGATACTCCATCAGCATGTAAGACATTGTCATGCGAGAGGGTTATTGGCAAGCTGGTTGTATTGTGTTGTTGCTGTAGGTCTGTCTGTTTGGGTGACAGTGCTGATGTGTTTCTTTGAAATAGGTCCCAGGCCTCTCAATCAATTTTTTTTCTGTTTGTTTCTGAAGCGTAATGTTTTTTTCTCTCTCTGTCTTTCTCTCCCTCTGTTTATTGCAGAGAGCGCATCTGTTGGACAACACAGAAAGGCTGGAAAGGTCATCTCGGAGACTGGAGGCCGGCTATCAGATTGCAGTGGAAACTGGTACGTACTCTGCTACGGATTGGAAAAGAGTGGGGTAGCAGTGGAGGGAGGGGGCTCAAGATAGCGACGAGGATGAGTGAGCAACGGCAAATTGTCTTGCTCACACACGAGGTGGGTGGATGCGTGTGTGTGTTTTGGAGGGTTGGATTGTGTGTGGGGAGGACTGTTAAAAAAGAATCTTTCCTTGACGCCTGATGACATTTTCGGGTGCACATCAAAGGTGAGAGGAAGAAGTGTACATGCGGCATATCGGGAGCCGCTTCCCCTGAAAAAAAATTCAAGCGCCCATATAGTTGTGTGTCTGTAAGTTATGCATGCAAGTGTGTTGGGTTTTATAGATTTTTTTTATTTTTACGCAAGCAGGAGGTCTATGAAAATAAACAATGTTAGCATTCTTAATTCAGGAGTGGGATGGACAGAAAAATAAAACAAATTCCTCATTATCAAGGGTGATTTTAATCTTAAAACAGGAAAAAAAAAATCTCATTGGGAGCCAAAATAGATTTAACCAGTTACCATGTGCTTTCCCGCCCCCCCTTCCTGTCTTCTTTCCTGACAGTCACCACATTATTGAGGCACAGTGTATTCCTCAGAGAGATATCAAAGCTCATTCTTGAAGCATCAACTAGGTTTCTGTGGCTTCCGTTGTAGTTTGGAGAAAAGTTTGTCAATTTACACTATAATCGTGGGGTGGCTGGTGCGTGCAACGTCGACAGATTTAATAATTCAAGTCAACTAAGGTTTGCACGCGGACCACCTGCTTTTGATGTTCCCTGTGACTTGCATTCACAAATTCATAAATACAGTCTGCATCTTCTGCTTAAAAATGTTGATTCAAACGCCTCGGTTGTTTCTGACGTTATTCCAGTTTCTCGATAGTGTAGAATTCTACGACAGCTGGGGGATTTTCTTTTTTTCTTTTTTCACCCAGTCGCATCTCATACAACAGCTTGTTTGGATCATTTGCCTCACAGCTTGCTGGGCCCTTAGCTTAACATTGATCAGTACCTACCGGGCCCAGCGGTTTCTCCTGCTGTTGTCGGCCACATGCCCCTTGACCCCGGGTTGCCGGTTGGCTGTCTTATTCACACTGTGTGAGGCAGGGTGAGAACAATGCTCGTTTATCCTTGCTCAGTCCCACACACTTGGCTTGGTGCACACCAGCTGTGGGGTATGTTTGTGGGGAATCTTCACCCTGCCTCTTTTATCCACGACCCTTTCCTTAACTCTGCTGTCGATACGAACCATTCGCTCAGATGCACAACCTGAACTGGCGATGTCTCCAGGTCAAATTAGGAATAAATCAGCACAAGGCCTACATTGCATTTATATTATGCAGTCTTTACGAGACTGATTGATTGTTTTTGATGCAAAGCTCTCAAAAGTGGAAGTAAATTTTTGCAAGCCTGATGCATCCATGTTTGCTTACAAAGTTGGCAAAAAACTTTTTACATCACTCTCATGTTTCTTTTTATCCACAGTAATAAACTTTTTATCTTAAAACAATTGTAATTTTTAATCTGAAAGTTGAAATGAGAAACTTTTGAGAAATGAGGAAAGCACATTTGATTATTAAGATTATAATTGGGATTATTGCCAATTTCATATTTTTGTTGAGAAAAACATCTGTTCTGACAGACAGATATTTGTTTATCTCAATTTTCACAGCTGAAAGCACTTTCTTTTCTGGAAGTTTTCTGCAAGTTTAACCAGATGGGCTTTTGTCCATTGTCAATTTATTACCCTGTGTAAAAAAATTACAGTTTATTAATCTTCAAACAATTTAAACTAAAATATTTATTGAAACTGAAAAAAACAGACATTGTTTATATTGCTGCTAAAATTATTCCAAATTTTGCTCATTATGGAGTTTTCAAGTGTTTATTGCGCAGAATATTAGAAAAGACATATGGCTTGTCTTATGGGTGGCGCCCTTATAATTTCCACACCATAACTCTTGAGTTTTTCATTTGTCTTTATTGTAAGCAAGACAAAGTGAAGCAGCCTTCTTTCAGCCCACTGGCTAGCGGTGCACAGCAGCAACAGGTTGGTATGGAGGTGTTAAATGTTTTAGCAGTATGAAATGTCAGCCGTTTGAAACCATAACCTTTTTAACCCTTGGTATGCCTTGACAGCAATAACCAGCCATTATGTATGGAAAATAATTATATATATATATATATATACACTCTGGGATTATACTTTTACCAAAACTGTAATAAAATGTGGCTACCTATTTTTTTGCACCTGATGAGAAATTGAAAATAATAAAAACCCAGGTAATGTGACGTAATTTATTCCAGCACAATAGAGAAATAATTTGGCTATGTTCTTCCAATAAGGTTTGTGTATTTGAATGATTAAGTATGTCAACCTCAACTGTTAAACAGGAACAATTTTAGCACTAAGTTTTTGTTCCACCTGACACTCTAAAGGCACACTTATAGTGTGCCTTTAGAGTGTCACATATATTAGAGGATAGTTATCTCAACTATCCTCTAATGTATATTCTTTTAATGTAAAGTATTTCAGCACAGTTATATTTGCAGTAAGGAAGAAGAAAGAAGTTGCTTTCTTCAGCAGTTGTAACACTATCACCCTTAAGAACTTCCTTAGACCGATTAGAAGTGGAACGAACAGACATTTTATTGCTAACCGAGTGTTCTCGAACAAGAGAGATGGCATAGACATGCTTTATAGCCTCACCTCTCTCCTCACTGCTAAAAGTACATTTCTTAATGACCAAGAAGAAAAAGAGCTACGTTGCTTCTAGGTCACATTTTAGGCAAAAATAAGGGAATCATAGTTCTGAGAAAAGATGACTCTCTACATGGTATCATTTTATCATTGCTGTTTTGACTTTTTTTCTTTTTTTTCAATTTTTTTCTTCGCTCTCAACATCTCCAGTGTTTATTGGAAGAAAACAAAGGCTTGCCAAAAGCAGTGAGAACCCTCAGAGGGATATCATGGAGACTTTTTGGACATGCAGAGCTATTTACCACACACACCCTCAAGAAACCAGGGTTCTCTGTTTGTCTCATAAATAAAATATAGAACTTTATTAGTGAAGAGCACTGCCTCAAAAGACCAGACACTACACCAAAAAGACATGAGGGATAGCCCAGTTAAAAGGGGGCGATAAATAAAGGGGTGGGGGGTATGCAGTTAGCTAATTTAAAGACATTTGAGTCAAGAGTATTTGAAATGCCCAAATGTGGAGGCTTGTCAAATGTGAAGACTGATGTTTAATCAAAGGCATGCCAAATATTGGCCCTTAGCTCCAGACTTGAAAAGATTTTGAATCATTTATGGCTGGTTGTTTAGAAATAGAAAAAGCATGTCTGTAAAGACATCAAAGCTACAGTGAATTGCTATTGCACCTTTCTACTCTTCATTTATTAAAGTAGGGTTGGCCTCAAATTTCCTTAAGAACAAAACAAGTAAATTTATTGATAAACTGCCTGACACGGCTTAAAATTTCAGTAAGAGGATAAACATATGGATATGAGTTGGAAAAGACAGTTTTACTTTTGACCCAAGGTCTTTTAACAAAGGCACATTACTGATTAAAAGAAAATGTGCAATTCAGTGGAGATTCAGTTCAATTATTAAAATAAATTGCAATTAAAACTGTATTTGGTAATTGTGCTGATAAATAAATTTTCATTGTTTAGTAAGTGCATTGTTTCAGATGCAATTAAAACATAGTAAATCTATAGCAGAGGCATTTTAATGCCTTGAAAAGTCCACGGCCTTAAATGCATCTTTATTTTAGCCTTTTGTAGCTGCACTATAAAAGGTTTTAAAATGTTTTTATATTTTTTCTTCTTCATGCAGAAGGGACAGCAAGGCTGGTTATTTACCTCCAGCAGCTACTAGCAGCCTCGTTCACCATATTAAATAAGATAACTTCCATCCTGATGTATGCAACCTTCAAAATAACCAGGATTATTAGTTTTTTATTTATTTATTTTTTTTTAACCTTTAAGTTTTTTTAATATATTTGCGAGGATAGTTAAATTATAAATACAAGACTTTAACCCTGAAATAATTTCACAAATGTCTTCTTTTTTTCTCATGAACATTAAGACAGCAGATAAGACACAGGTCTAATCCTAAACTATTCTAATTCCAAACGTATATAATATAGATAACTAACATGCAGAAACAAAGAGGGAGGCACAAGAAATCTCATCCACTTTAAAACCTGTCTGGTAAGAGATCGAGGGAACTTCTTAGGTGAGCATCTTGTTGGTTAGTGGCCTGTAATCATCCTCCAAAATGAAAACACCTCATTAGGAATTGATTTCAGTCCTGTTTAGATAAGCAGAGAGGGTCAGGTTTCGGGCCCCCGGGGGCTCCAACCCAGCCTAAAGTTCACAGCATGCCAGGTAGAGAGCAACACTGCAGGCTGTCAACTTTATTAGGCTGGAGATAATCTGATTAGACATTGTCAATCAAAAGGTCTCAGTGATTCAGCCATGATCCTGGGGATTTTTCTTTCTGTATCTCCCCTTTTCCTTTCTCTCTATTCTCAGAAACTCTCTTTCTTTTTTTTGTGATGAATCATTGAAGCAACCTAAACCGTGACAGCCATCGCTGGGCTCAGCTAAGCAGCCCTGCAGTCGTCACCAAGACAGACACACGAGGACCCTGTGATGATGTGATGACTGTATTAAAGGGTACATCAATTTGTTTTAGAGGAGTTTGATTTTCAGCTGCCGTGGTATTAAAAGACGAAAGGGGAGGGCAAACATGGCGGCTTCATCAACAGGGTTTAACGACAATGCGAGGGGTGCCAGGGCAGAAGGAAATAAACAGACAAATGGGCGAGTGACGAGAAATAAATAAATATGTTTTTTGGGAAACTTGAAAAAAATATATCCTCATGACTCCTGTTTGAAGCAGAGAGTGGCTTTGAGTCTTGCTGGGAGTCCATGGGTGCTGGAGTGGCCCAGTAACACTGAGCACGTTTGTCCCGACTCTCTATCTCTCCCCCTCCATCTTCTTTCTTTTTCTCTCCCGCTTGCTTTCTTTCTCCTTGTTCGCTCTAAAGATCAGGCTTGGTGTTTCTTTTTTGTGCCGGGCCACCAAAGTCGTGCTTACTGCTCAAAAACTGCTGCCAGATTCTTAACAAGTGACATAATACATCGCATTTATAGACCTTATGTTGTCTTTTAACCACAAGCCTTTATTGTCTCTAAAGAGAATTTAATTCACTCTATACTTTTGAAAATATTTTCATCCAATTTAGCAGTATTTTTTTGTTTTTCTTAAGTAAAATCCTACATAATGCATTTCTAAATGTTTACGTGAATAAAAATAATTTCAAAAAAAATTTTCAACTCTTAAAAAGATCAATTTATAAGTTATATGATTTATGTAAAGCTTTTTTCTTCTCTCACGTAATGAATATATAAAAATCTGAAGTATACATGCATACACACACAAACTATATATATATATATACTATGTAAATTTGACTGAATATTGTTTCTGAGCTTTGTTTTTAGTTCATTCTCTTTACTCTAGAATGTAGCTTGAATATTTTAAACACTTCCTTTCATTTTCTATTTTAAAAGACGTTTGCTAAAGTGGTTTTCCTTGAGGTACAGCATAATCAATCCAGTTTTTGTAGGTTGAAACAATTGGTGTGTAGTGTTGGGTTGAAAAAGAATATAAGTCATTTGATATATGTCTTATTAATGGAGGCAAGAGCTGGCACTTAAATATTTCACAGCTTGAGTTTTCAGCCAAGAGATATTTTTTTTTCATATGTGGAATATTTTTATGTGGCTTTCTAAAAGCTAAACAATTGCTATAAAATAACATATAGCTATATAT